>BMAO01012017.1:0-154303 GCA_019973975.1 Trichonephila clavata
GGTTTAGCGAGTTCGAAAAAGATATAAAAGGAGAAATGAAATGAAGAGAAAGAGAATTGATTACGAGGTTGATTAAGAAGGTGATTCTGAGAGATTAGTTTATCTAGTGGAAATATATTCGTCGGAGAAGACGATTGAAAAGTGTTCATTAATTCGGTTCGGGATGGAACTGAAAGATATCTAGATTGAAGCCGCTCCTTAAAGCAATCCAGAATTAGGGAAACCTGCCTTAAGAAAAAGGTATCAGGTCAGTTATTTTCATACATTAATATAAATGCGTAGTTTGATTGTATGCGTTATTCTCCGTGGACTCAGTTAGGATTCCGTCGTTCATAATCGGATTCTTCTCGCACTCCACTGTAATTTGTTGTTCTTATAGTTTGAATAATATTTGTGTATTTCTCAATTAAGAAAGATAAATAATAAGATTGATTATTAATTTAGTTGTAATTAATTATGGATCCCACATATTCGGATTTAGATAATATACGAAGGGAGTTAATAATCATAGGGGTAGCGAAAGGCTACGACACTGGCGCCCAAACGAAAATACCGGAATTAAGAGCAAGTGCAGGATGTAGAGTTTTGCCGGAATTATTTTTTTTCGGGTAAAGAAAATGTTTCTGAGTTTATATCTAATATAGATGACAATATATCCTACTATGAAATACCGGCGAATCTAGCATGTGCATATTTAAAAGGTCATTTAATTGGAAAAGCGTTTGACTGGTTTGACGTTATAGGGTTCGAGTGTGTAAATGAAGAAGCGACTGCATTTGCAACGCTTAAAAAGAAATTGTCAGATAGTTTTCCTGTAATACGAAATAAATCAGAGTTAGAGGCTCAGTTTTTTTCATCGAACAACGGAGAGGTCAAGCCCGTCAGACTTTATTTTTCAGCTATTAAAAATTCATAAAGCTTTAAATTTGAATTATGATGAGATAAAATTGGTCGATCACATAGTAATGGGTCTAGAACCCAAATAATGGATTATTTAGAAGTTCGAAGCCCCACAACGAAAGCTCAGGTGATAGAGTTGGTAGACCGGTATGAGGAACATCATAGCCGCAGGGAAAACCAGGGTTTGAGTAATAATTTTGCTAGACGAAGTTGGGATAAGAGTAGGAATCCTGAGGAAAGAAGGAATAATAGAAATTGGAGAGATACTGGGGTCGGAAATAGTCAAAATGATCAAAGAGGACTAGGCAGGGGTGCGAATAATTTTTCTCGTCATAATTATCAAAATCAAGGATTCGAGGGAGGAAATCGCTACAATCAGCCAAATCAGTGAACAGACCGGTATCAGAACCGTAGGATGGTGGTTAGGAAGGGTCCTAGTAATGATTCAGCAAAGCAGAATTGGAGGCGTGTTGATTGCAACAGCGGAAGGCAAAGGAATGCCAATTTAAACTTTCAAAGAGATCATATTGAGTCAAATCCTCCTAAAAGAATTAAACTTAATTCATTACGATTATCACCAGTTGAACTTCCGTATGTGCCGATTCTATTGCATGATACTTTTTTAAAAGCGCTCTGGGATACAGGTGCGGAAAAGTCATTTATTTCAGAAAAAACATACCGATCATGTTTTTCTTTCTGTCCTATTAAGAAATCGTTAGCTGAAGTAGTTACAGCTCAAGGGTCACAATGCAGAAATTTAGGCACAGTTGAGTTAAGAATTAAAATAACAGAATTTTCGAAGTTGTGGAAATTTCATGTGATTGCTGAGATGCAATATCCATGCATCATAGGTATTGATTTTATGTCACATGCAAGGATCAGTTTTGATTTTGTTAAATAATCGTTAATCATTCCGGACTCGCAGATTGAGAAATTAGCAATTTCGGACGAACCGGTACGGATAGATTTATTAAAGACTAAGTTAAATACAGGGCAAAAACAAAAATTTGGCGAATTTTAATGTAGAATGGGAACATCGCCAGGTACGCAAAATTTAGTGGCTGATGTGTTGTCTAGGAACCCGTTAGAAAGTAATGAAGAACCAAAGGTGTCTTGTGCGATGATTAGATCGTTAGTATTATCATCTAGAGAACAGTTGAGAGAGGAACAGAGAAATGATCCGGAGCTAGGTCATATCTTGAGGTTTTTGGAAAATCCGGACGATAGTTCCATTAATGAATCAATCTGTAGAAATTGGTCCCGAGACTATAAATCATTGACGAATTGGTATATTATGCAAAATATACAACCACACTAGGTGAATTAAGGTATTTATACCTGAAACATTACGTAAAGATGTTATGCGAGAATTCCATGACTCGCCGATGGCAGGCCATTTAGACAAAAAGTAAACCTACTTAAAGTTAAAAGACGCGTGTTATTTCCCGTACATGAGGAAATACATTTATAAATATGTAGCAACCTGCGACCAATGCCAAAAATTAATTATAAAAACGGATTACCAGCTGGTCAATTAATTCCGATAGTAACGAATTTTCCGAATGAAATCGTATCTTTAGATTTGTTAGGCCCATACCCTGCAACTAGTCCAGAACGCTATAAATTTATTTTAGTAATTACAGATAATTTTTCTAAATGGGTTGAATAGTTCCTTAAGGAAAGCTTCGGCTAAAGCAATTGCCAATGCATTTTTTGAGAATTATATTTCGCGTTATGGAGCTCCTGTTAAGTTAGTCACCGACAACGGCCCCCAAATGATATCCGAAGTTTCTGAGCAAGTATGTCGCAGGTTGAACATAAAACACGTTAAAACTGTGGTATATCGTCCACAAGCTAATCAAACGGAAAGAGTTAATCGCACTCTTTTAAAAATGATTTCGAGTTTTGTCGGGATAATCACACTAACTGGGATCAATTTCTGCAAGAGTTCGGATATGCTATTAGGACAGCAGTACATGAGACAACGGGTAAAACACCGGCGGAATTATTTTAGGTCGAAACTTAAGCACCCCTTTTCAAAATTTAGTTATGGTAACTGATGGATCAGATTTATTTTGTGGGAACATAGAAAGGTTGTTTGAGGAGGCTAGAATTCATACAAAGCGCCAGCACGAGAAGTGGGCGAAATATTATAATAAAAAGAGGCGTGAAAGTAATGTGAAAGTTGATGATCTAGTATTAGTTCAAACTCACCCGTTAAATTCGGCAAGTAAGAAAATAGTGGGTAAATTTATGCCAAATTTTGAGGGCCCATATAAAGTTCTGAGTGTAAAAAATAATAATAATTTAGTAATATTAAAATTTGGTAAAAGAATAACTGTTAATATGGACCAGGTGAGAATTTACCATTAAAGAGAAGACAGTGTTGCCGAGTCGGAAAGTGCCAATAGTAGTGATCATGGTGCAGTGGCATCAGTCAGGTCGGATGATGGGCAGTCGAGATTGGTGCAATCGGAGAGTGGTGGGGGTTGTCGTAGAGGATCGAAATCACGAAATTTAGATGGTAGTAGAGATATAGTTACGAATAGACGCGATGGAGTGGAGGTGAGAAGAAAAAAACGTGGGCGAACGGAGTCTGCTGTTTCTTCGGGGGGTGATGTGTATAATTACAGGGGAAAAATCCGTATTGGACTGAGAGAGAGAAAAGAGGAAGACCAGACTCTTGGAGAGAAAACATACAAAATAAGAAGAGACCAGAGGCCCAGGTATCCCGAGACAAGAGAAGGTTGACCTCGTCAATGCCGTCTCGTCCCTCCAGAAAGCGGTATAGAAAGGTGGAAGAAAATACTTCTGAAAGAGCAGTTCCAGGACCATCCCACAGATTCAAGTACAACAGACCTCATCAGGAAAGGAGCTGTCCATACAACCTTCGGAGCCGACATCAAGTGGACAACAGCCAAGTTCCAAATCTGACAACCCAAAAGAACGCCTCAGCAGGAGCATATCAACTTCAACGGACTCAATGGAAGAGGAGACCCAGAAGGTGGGAGCGCAGAGAGGACAACCCTAGGACAAGGTCATCCAGCACAGAGGCCATGGTTGGAGACAAAGCCTATGCAGATTGGATCTAAATACTAGCCAGGTTGTATAATTCTAATTTGTTTATTTTTCCTCTGACAGACAGTTCGGAGTATTTTCGATGTGGGCTAGTCTATTTTTTTTGTAAAATTTCCGTACAAAAGTTACTGCGTTATGTGTATTTTCATATCGGTTGAAAAAGCTTTTGTATTTAATTTTTTTTCCAAATTGTGGAAAAACATTTGTTGAATTGCAATTGTTTTGCTACACATTAAAGACGAGGCTTTATATGTGAGATTACTTGTATTGTTTGTTGTAATATATTCTATGTAAAAAATGTATATATTTTTGTGTGTAATTATTAAGATGTATAAGTAGTGTCTGGTTTCTGGGCGCGGCGTAATTAGGAATACTAACAAAAAAACATTAACAGCGCAGCGCGATTGATTCGGAATTTTTTGAAAATGAAACCAGATAAAGGTTATTTTGTTATGAAACTATATATATATAATATAATATATGCCATATTTTATGTCAATAAGGAAGTTGTATAAAAGTTCTGTGCATTTAATGTCATGTTTTAGAAAAAATTGACAAGGTTTCCTTTCAGGGCAGCAGTCCCTGAACATAGTGATGAGATGAAAACTTTGATGTCGTGAGAAGATATTAATGTAAAATTTTATATTTATTAGCACTTAAGTAAAGTGCATGATCAGGGTTTTTTCCTGGAAAGGTTTTCCCCTGATCTTCGCCCGAATGGGATGCACTGTAGGGATTGTATATATTGTACAAGATCAATAAATTAGAGTGGAGTACCCCTTTGAGTAGTCATTTCTGTGTGCTAGTTTAATTAAAGTTTCTAACTTAGAGAGTTAAAATTTTCTGCAAATTCAGTGTTTTCAAGCATTCTAAAGTTCGTGAGTTAAAACTTTCTACATGTTCAGCATTTTCAGGCATTCTAAAGTTCGTGAGTTAAAACTTTCTACAAGTTCAGTATTTTCAGGCATTCTAAAGTTCGTGAGTTAACTTTCTACAAGTTTAGTATTTTTAGGCATTCTAGAGTAGTTAAAATTTTGTGCAGGTTCAGTGTTTTTCAGACGTTAGGTAAATTAAGCGAGTTCTTGTAGGTCGTTTAGACCTTCAATAAGTCACGGTTTTCTCGGAGGGGGGTTGTGACGGGTGCTTACGCGTTTCACTGACCTTCTCTCAAATCTTTAAATATTTTATTTATATCAACCAATCTTCCGAGAGCCAAAAGTGTGACTTATGCAAACAAGATAGTTTCGGGTTTAGCGAGTTCGAAAAAGATATAAAAGGGAGAAATGAAATGAAGAGAAAGAGAATGATTACGAGGTTGATTAAGAAGGTGATTCTGAGAGATTAGTTTATCTAGTGGAAATATATTCGTCGGGAGAAGACGATTGAATCCTTAAAGCAATCCAGAATTAGGGAAACCTACCTTAAGAAAAAGGTATCAGGTCAGTTATTTTCATAAATTAGATATAAATGCGTAGTTTGATTGTATGCGTTATTCTCCGTGGACTCAGTTAGGATTCCGTCGTTCATAATCGGATTCTTCTCGCACTCCACTGTAATTTGTTGTTCTTATAGTTTGAATAATATTTGTGTATTTCTCAATTAAGAAAGATAAATAAATAAGATTGATTTATTAATTTAGTTGTAATTAATTATGGATCCAACATATTCGGATTTAGATAATATGCGAAGAGGAGTTAATTATCATAGGGGTAGCGAAAGGCTACGACAGGCTTAAACCAAGATTCGTTTTGGCGTATCGCGATATGTTGTTGCGTTTCTCGATCGAGGGTGGAAAATAATTTGTCGGCTATCATTAACTCACACAAAGTTTTAAAATCATTCGCATTACGAAGTTTACAATAATGTTCAAAAGAACTTGTTAATCGTGACGAAAACTGTACGTGCGATTCGTTTGGCAATCGTTGGGCCCTACGGAAATTAATTAAGCATTCTTGTGGGGTTGGTTGGAATTCTCGTAAAATAATGTGTTTAACTTTCTTGTAATCTTGAAGTTCGTTTTCGGGGATATAAAGTAAAATACTGTTAGCTTTTTCTCCGAGAATATTAATTAAGATCTCTGATTTTAATTCCTGTGGAACATTTTTGGTTGTAAACGCACGTTCAAGTGAATGAAAAAATAAATTATAATTTTCAGGTTTAGAAGGAACTGGCATACTAAGGGTCTTAACGGATTTAATGAGACTTTCTAAAAGGTTAGTTGACGGTGTTTCGAATGTTGCAGTAGTATTGTTTGAATTATTAGAATTTATAGCGGAGTTTATTTTCGCGAGTTCAATTTCTTTTTGAAGTTGAATGATTTTTTGGGCCGTTTGCTCGGCTTCTTTTTTCTCTAGTTCTGTTTGTTTTTTTCCTGATTCTGCTTGTTTTTTTTCTAGTTCTGACTCTTTTCGTTCCTCGACGAGTAAATTAAGCATATCCTTAACGAATTCAGGTTCGTTTTTGAAAGTGTCAGTTTGTTCGATTAATGCTTTTAAATTCAAAAGTGTAGCATTTTCTGGAACAGTAACACCTAGTTATTTCGCGGCAGTTATTAAATCTTCTTTCTTAGTATTTCGATACATGCTGAGTAAAAAAGGTTTGATCCTACATGATTTGAAGATATCGGTGTGTTTGTAGACTGCAGATAGACTTCGCTTATAAAAGTTATCCATTTGCGATGAGTTCACCACTGTGCACTTTTCACGGCGATGACTGTAGTTACGAAGCAGATGGAGTTTACACTCTTGATGCGATGAATAGGCGGGGAAATTGACCTTTTTGTTTCACTGGAACACTTGGACGATGCCGAAGAGACTTTTTGGTTGAGTCTCAAGCTTTGGTTTGGCTTGGCGAAGGAGACGGTAGTATTGGTCTAGGAGCGGAGGATTGGCTCTTAGTAGGCGTCGGAGGAATTCGCTGATCAAGCATTCGCCATTGTGTTGGGCGATTTCGATGAGCGCCGTTTGTTATGGGCGACTTTTGATTTTTACACGGGTTCAAAAACCATTAAGGTTGCGAGGTCAAGCCCCCTGTAACAGAGAGGGTGGTGTCTAGGGGTATGTTGAATGAAAAAGAAGACGTTAAGGTTTAAGGATATTTAATGACATCTACAGGTTGTTAAACCTGACTAGGCGCGCGCTGCTATGAGAAGGGTAAGTCTATTTCTTCTCCCCCTTACATCCGGGGTTTACAGAGAGTGGCGCTGGTGTCGCCTGAGCGTATACAACATATATAAGAGACTCATCCAGGAAATAAAGTTCGTTTAGTTATACAAAGCGAACAACAAAATATTTATTGCAAATAATTATAAACAATTCTGTGTTACCTGAGGCTTCTTTACATAATCACCCCTATATTTAACATTTGTTGTAACAGTTCTCGAGATTCAGAATTCCCGTATTACTCTTCTACCTCCACTGCATTAAGACAGGAAGTCACTGAAAATTGGTATTGTGAGACTAAAAAGACCACGGCGAGCCATCCAAAACAGAAGGTGAAGGATGCTTTCCGGAAGATTATATTACTTCACACACAATGACGCCCTCACACTGTTACAGCAATTTAGGAATTGCTGAATTAATTCGGTTAGGGGATATTTTATATCACCCACCTTATAGTTCGAACCTTGCTCCTAGCAATTACTAGCTTTTCTCTAAGCTGAAATAATACCTGGGTGGTAAATGTCTTGAAAGTGACGCAGGGACCACCCGGCTGAATATTCTGGTGGCAGAAGAGTATAACAAGAATTCTGAAGCTCGTAAATACAAGGTAAACTAAAAAGTTCTTGCCGTTTTTAATGACCTAAAAGAACATGACATACAAACATCATAGCCTATTGTTAGTCCATCAAGTCACCGTCATCGACATCCAGCACTTTCTGCCAACTTGTCTCTAATTGTTCAATCTCCTTGTGGTAAAACTCGGGGGGTATGGGACGCAAAGAAATCCGTGAGAGCTTGGCGCACGTCTGCTTCTTTGGTGAAGGATTTACCACAAAGATGATGGTCCAGGGAAGGGAAGAGGTGGTAATCTGATGGTGCAAGGTCAGGTCAGTAAGAAGGATGGCACAAAGTCTCCCAACCAAGTCGCAGTATCGTATTCCTGGCAACCCGCACGACATGCGGCCTCGCGTTATCATGCAATAATAGTACACCCTTTCCATTAACCAGTGCTGGCTCCTTCTGATGCAATGCCTGTTGTACACGTTCCAATTGCTGCGAATACAGGTCCGCAGTGACCGTTTGGCCCGTTGGTAGCAATTCATTGTGAACCACTTGACAACAAGTCCACCAGACAAAAAGCATAATCTTGCATGGGTGCATAGGTAGTATTGCGCTGTGCGGGACGGTATCCTGGGGCGACAACCAATGTTTGGAACGCTTGGGTGTGTCATTCAGGACCCCTTTCTCGTCACTGGTGAGCACCCAATTGAATATGGATGCGCTACGGTGGCGAGAAAGCAACTATAAGCAGGCTGCCACTCATTGTTGCTTATGGATTTCCAATAGTGTGTGAGGAACCCACTTGCTCAGCCTGTACGTCTTACCTAAGCGGTGCAGATGAAGTCTAACCGTTTCACTAGAAGTATTGAATTGTCTGGCAAGTTCACCAGACGTTTGACTACTGTCCTCCTCAATGGCCACCTGTAGAGCTTCGTCATCCAAGGCCTGTGGTCGTCCTGTTCGAGCGTTATCACAAATCTCCCGACCTGAATTTTTTAAACTAATGCTTTGCCGTACGTTCATTGATAGCACTATCCCTAAACGCTTGACATATTCGGCGACTTTATGCAGCGGCTGATAAGCCCACTTTGAAGTCGTAAAGTAAACAACCCCGAACGAGCTCCTTCGATACGCCCATTTCGCTTCGCTACTGTACGAGTTCCGCTTGATGAATGTGAGCAGTGGACCGTTTATGACAACTGACATTCCTACTTTCGACTGAAGGTTTCGCAATCACATCATACACGAATTTGCATACTTATTCTCACTTCTTTCAATGAAAACGCGCAAACGGCAAGAACTATTTGTTCACCTTGTAGATATGATAAATGTTTAAATAGGGGTGGGGATTATCTAGAGAAGTAAAGAAAGTTTCAGATATGTAACATAATTTTTTTCAGTAAATATTGTGCTTTTCATTTTGTATGATGAAACAGTTTTTTTATTTTCTCGATGACCCTCATATATATATTATAGTTCTGAGGAAAAGATTTTAATAATATAATATGGTTTGACATAAATTATTATAAGAGAAAGTAAACGAGTTATATGAATTAAAAGGTTAAAATTCTAAATAAATATTTCTTTTATCCGAAAAATATAATTAAACATTTATATTGCATGTTTTGATGGACTTATAACAGGGGTAATTGAATCAACGAAATTTGCTTTTCTGATAGACTCGTGTAAATAATTACTTTAAGGTTTCACACCTTTGAACAGAGTTTGCCTTTTCTGATTTGAATCTTTGAAGATAGAACGATATTATATTCGAGTTGAATCTCCATCGCGAAAGGATTGCGTATACGTAAACCATGATAGAAGCTGTTTATGTTAACTTGAATAGGCTCTTGATATCCTCGTGTTGCACGACTTTTCCTAGACATTGCTAAATTGTTAGATATTGTCAATGAAATTGCCAACAACTATTGAAAATTAAACATCATCCACAAAGCATCACATGAACTTTCAAATGTTTGATTTTTGCAAGCTCTTTCTGAAACTTCTACATAACTATCCATTTTTTAAAAAAAATAAAAGTATTAATAATATTTTTTTTTTTGCATAATTTTTCTTAAAATTCCTCACTGTCGTTCAGATAATCAATGCCCTTTATTGCTGCTGTTATTTGTATTGATGATGAGTTTAAAAAAACACGTATTGTACCATAACTTTTGTATCTCGATTGAGAGAATTTTTTCACACTTTCATCGCGAGAGACGAGATAACTCCTCTTCCGGGATCTACAAATAAACCATTAGAGTGCGAATTTTTTTGATTCCAATGGATTATTTTTTTTCAAAGTAAAATAAACAAGTTTTAAGAATAGTTGGTAACCCCTATACCGACAATGTTAAATTGTAATTACAATGTAAATTTTTATGTACCTTTTTCTCAGAAATTGTTAAATATAAAAACTTCAAATTTTGTCTGTATATTAATTATACTTTTAATAATTATACAGAAGTGAGATTTTTAAATATATTTAGTTTTTTCAAAAACATGCAACGTTAAAGTATCACTATGAAATTTTAGAAAATAGTCATTTTTTTTTCCACGATAACTGCTCTCTAGCAAAATATTTTGGAAATATTTCAAAAATCTCACTTCAGTATATATAGTTACATATCAATAGTATGCAGAAAAATTGCACGTGAATTCATACAGAAGATTCTGAGAAAAAGGTACACACTGTTTGAAAATAATCATTTTTAGAAAATTGCATTTTTAATGTAAAAAGTCACTTCATCACAAAAATAATGAATTACTACAATGTCTTACATTGTCGAGAAAATACATACATAGCATTTTTCAGTTTTTGACTAACGAGATATTTTGTAGTATTTACATCAATTTTCTCAAATTCTGTATCACTTTTTGAAGAATTTTTAGCTTTGATACATTACAAACATCAAAGTTGACCATGAAGCATCATAAATATAATGTAAAATGTATCATTATGTTTTTGGTGTGCATTTGGAAATACATGATTATACGACATTTCGAAAATTTTCTTTTAGATTTTATATATTCACATACAAACATTACTTCTAAAAGTCTCGGTTCTCAAAATTTTCTCTAAAATGGTCAAAGGATTTCTAAAACAGCAAAAATAATACTATATTTATGTTTTTAAACATGAAATTCATGTATTTTTATGTATATAACAAGCCTTACGTGCAATAATAAAAATAATCACATATCAGCTATCTATGTACCTTTTATGAAGTAACTTTTTGAAAAATAAAGCTTAAAAACAAGTCTGTACAATAAATAAACATTTATACTGAAGTGAGATTTTTCAAATATATTGCTTAGCTTTTTCAAAATATACTTTTACGTAGCATCACAGCGAATTTTTTGAAAATTGTCATTTTTTTTTTTTGTCACGATATTTGGTCTATGGCCAAATATTTAAGGAATATCTCAAATCTCCCTTCTTTTTTTTGCTACACATCAATAGTATGCAATAAAAATTGCAGGTGCATTTGTATTGCAGATTCTGAGAAAAAAGCGCATGTAGTTGTGTGACGGATCTATACGCGTCTATAACTAACCCCTTGGGGACTTTTCTGGGACAATAATATTACCAACCAACTTTCCCCGAACCAAGGAAACGTGATTATGCAAATTAAGTATATTATACAAATTCTGTATTCGCGAGGTTTGAGAGTTAGTTGGTGAGTGGAGGATCGCGAAATTATTAAGTGCAAATAGAAGTTTGTCAACTGAAGAAGTCTAAGAGAGTATCATTCGACGGTGATTAAATCCGGATAAGGATCGCATTCAAGGCCTCATCTGGAGGACTCAACTTCATAAAAGTACTGGTATCGTTATACTTGGTTAAATAGAAGTTTAGTTTATTAGTGCGGGACGTAGTTTATATTGAGCTTGTATAGGTTATCGTGGCATCAGTTGAGGGTCCGTATTATTATCCCCAGGCTAACGAGTCTCACCTTCGAGCTCTGCTATCTGTTCATTTATCTTAATTAGATTATTATTGTGCTTTCTTGATATTTTGGTTACAATAAAATAATTAGAGTGAATCATGTCTACTGATTATTCTGTTCCTCCCACACATCTAGCCGGGCCCGAGGGTAGACAAGGGGGATCAGAGGGAAGCAAGAACCGACAAGCATTACATAGTGTTAAAAAAAAACATTTTGAGAAAATTGCATTTTTCTCTAACATGTCACCTCATTACAAAGATTATGATTTACAACATGTATTTGTCCCACATTTTATAAACATTACATCTTTTTAATTTATTTTTAATAAAATAAGAAACAAAATGTCTTAAATTGTCTATAAAATACATGCATAGTATTTTTCTGTTTTTGTCTGAGATATTTTGTTGCAATTAACAGAACGAGCCTTTTTCTCGAATTCTGTATCAATTCTTAAAGAATGTTTAGCTTTGATGCATTACAAACATCAAAGTTGACCATAAAGTATGATAAATATGATGTGAAAATGTATCAGTATGGCTTCGGTATGAATTTGTGACAGCATTTGAGAATACCTGATTATATATATATGACATTTAGAAAGTTTTCATTATGTTTTGTTGTTGCAGACACAGTTTCTAAGTTTTAAACTTTATAAGTTACTCTAAACTGGACAAATGATTTCTGAAACAGCCAAAATAACTGTTTTTATGTTTTTAAACATGAAATTTATGTATTTTTATGTATGTAACAAGCTTCTCGCAAAGACAATAAACATCACATTGGATGTATCATCTCATACCTTTTTCTTAGAAACTATTAAACATAAACACTCAAGATTTTGACTATATATTAATTAGACATTTATATTTATACTGAAGTGAAATTTTTGAAATATATATTAATTAGTTTTTTCAAAGACAAACTTTTAGCTCACCCAGCATCATTTTGAATTTATCGAAAAGTGTCATTTGTTATGATATCTGCTTTCTAGATAAATGTTTTAAGAGTATTTCAAAAACGTCACTTCAATATACACAATTTTATCTAAGAAACATATAATAAATGCATATAGTAAATTTACACAATTTTAAAAATATAAATTTTAGAAAACAGTAATTTTATAAAAAAATCTTAACTTGTCAAAGTAAGAGTATTCTGTACCACTTATTAATCCTAGTTTTTACTCTATTATGGATAATATTATAACAAATGTTATCTTCATTATCCATTATTAGGTATGAAATTTCTTTTAAATTATTTTGAAGCATTTATGCTTATGTTATATTTATTAGGTATCTAATTATTAGCATGTATGCTGGTCACAGTCCAACATTCAAACTTTTTTTTTAATGACAAGCAATTCTAAAATTTCCAATTTCTCAAATAGTTCTACCTCCAAACAGTTCGACATTTTTTAACACTTTACTAAATCTTAGTGTGTTTTAATAATCAGTAATAATAACTACACTCATGTCCATAAATTACGGATAATGAAGTTCAGGCAAAGAAAGAGACAGAAGCAAAACAAATTTGACTTATTTGTAAAGTCTATTTATTAAACAAAAGGTAAAGAGCAAAAAAGATGCTATATGTTTGACACAATTAATAAAAATTACGATTTTTACTCCCTGGAGCAAATTTCAAAAAAGAACCTATTTACAAAAACAGTATAACATGGTTAGTATGATGGTTAATACGGCGTATGTATCCCGGACGATGCAATATAGGCCTTACAACGCCTACGCATGCTGAGTATCAAATTATCAATCTGATCTTGGGGAATATTACACCACTCATCAGGCAATGCCCTCCGAAGTTCCGGTAGACAGGTGGGAGGGGGTTGACGGGCTGCAATTCGTCGGCCGAGCATATCCCACACATGCTCTATTGGATTCAAGTCCGGTGAGTATGCTGGCGGCCAATCCATACGGGTGATATCCTCCGATTGAAGGCATTCGTCTACAATGTTTGCACGGTGAGGACGGGCGTTGTCATCCATAAACAGAAATTCAGCACCCATGGCGCCCCGAAACAAACGTACATGTTGTTCCAGAATGACATCCCGATAGATGTGGCCTATCATCGTTACACTCTGAACATGCAGGTCAGTTCTGGAACCACAAGAATAATTCCTCCCCAAACGAGCCATCCTGCACCACCGTAACGGTGTCGTTTAATGGTGTTCTCTTGGTGGTAACGGGTACCTGGCGCTCTCCATATGAAAGTAAGGCGAGAATCAGACTACAAACTAAACCTGGACTCGTCGGAAAACATCACATAAGACCACTGCTGCAGTGTCCACAATGCATGCTCTCTACTCCAGGTTAATCGCAGGCGACAGTGAGTTGCGGTGAGAGGAACACATCTGACAGGCCTACGAGCCTATAGACCAATGTGCCCTAAGCGTCTGTACACGGTCTGCCTTGAAACTGTCGTACCGGTAGCTGAAGAGGACTGACGAGACAGGTCTGATGCTGTGCTCCGTCTGGTTTTTTTTTGGCAGTAATTGCCAAATTCCGGTCCTCATTCGGCGTTGTAACTCGGGGGCGACCTGTGCTGTAGCATCTACTCACATTACCATCATCTTGGAATCGTTGCCAAAGCCTGGAGATGACACTCTGGGCGATTCCATGTTCTTCGGATACTTCCAGCTGGGTACGTCCACATTCCAGTCGTCCGATAATTCTACCACGTAAAAAATCATCCAAATGCTTCCTTTGTGCCATAACTATGCGGTTATTTCACTGAAAGGCTTTTAAAGCGCTTGTGAACAATTTTAATTCTTTGCCACCATTCCTTATATACCCCTCTCTTCCACTCTCGTCATTGTGACGTACTATCCACGCCATCTGGTGGTTTCCTGTAATTTGCATATTCTTCTTCAAGATGTGTGTGATAATTCTACAGGTGAAATTTTTACTTTAGAGTTCAATTTCTGTGTGATTTTGAATAATCCTTAATTTATGGATATGAGTGTATATATACAGTTTAATATTCGAATTGAACCTCATTGCCATAAAAATTTGCGCCCCTAGAAAAAATTAAACGAAATTTTCTATATGTAAATACTACTTTGATATAAGTAAGTGATTAGAAAATCAAAGAAAAAGGACTGCAGAAAAAAATGTATTTCAACCTAAATTTAAAGTACAAAATAGACCTAGATTTCAGTAAAAATCTCTAAATATTAAATATAACGTTCAAATAACTAAAACCACATGTGAAATCCAAAATTGGCTCCAAAAGTTTTTAGCAAATCTAACAGTTAAGCTTGCAGTTATTGTACAGTTCTAAGTTAATCTAAAGTAAATCGCGTAGGAATAAATAAAATAAGAGTAGAGGTCTTGCAACTTTTCCCCAGGTTTAAAATGACAAAGTTTATACTTTTAACTGACAAAGTGGGTGTCGCAAAACAGCTGATTATTTTTTAAAAGTCATTTTGACATACTTCTAATTCATAAAATAGCAAATATGCTACATCATTTAAAAAGTCATGAATTGGAGATTTTAGAAATATGAAAATCGATAATTTCAAGATTTTTAGCTTACTGACTCTTCTTAAAGGAATTTGTGTTTTGTTTCAATTTTAGCAGTGCGGAGAGCGGCACAATTGGTAGGACAAAGGCGCGTCATCACCACGATGAAAGTGTAAAGAATACTTTTGCATTAAAGGAACTACTACAAGTTTACATAATAAAAATTAGTCATTTTTTTTATCTGATCTTCTAGTGTTTCATAGGGGTAAGCATGTCCGTTTAAGGGCTGTTATGTTAAAGATTTTTAAGCTCATCTTTCAAGGTGACGTTTGGTACCTTTCCCATTATAACTACCATAAACTAGAGTTACGTTATTAGTTTGTCTCGTTTTTTTTCTTCTTGATAGTTGTATTTTTAACCCTCTTTCACGTAACCACCATTTTGTAACAGCATTCCTCGGCTAAAACTAAACAATATTTTTCAGCAGTGATTTGAAAATTTGGAATTTTTCAAAGAACGAATAAAAGTAGACGAAAAGTAGCTTCAGGAAAAAGAGAGTAAAAAAAAAGGCCGAGGGGTAGTAGTTGTATGAACGTGTATCATAAAAAGAAACCTACTACAAGGTGTCAATTTGGCTTAAAAATTACATGGAATGCTCAACAAAAAAAATTACCTAATTTTTTTTTAAATCACGAGTGTTGCGATTTTTTAAAATTGTTTAAGTGCCATTTATTAATGTCGCTGGACTTTTCTACCTCTGTCCTATTTTGAGATTTCTGGGGCTCATTTGAAGTACACTTATTTGAGCTGAAGACCCTCGTTGCACCATCAGATTATGTACTATTTATATGCTGAAAGAAATAGTAAAAAAATTAAGCAATCATCTTTTAAAAGCTCTATAAAAGCAGCGTTTGATCTAAAATATTAAATATTTCTATCTCCAACACTTTTTAGCTAAATCTAATCAGTCATAAAAACAATACGCCGCAGGAAAAAAGGTACCTTTCATACATTTTATCGATATTTTACTTCACACATATCATTGTGTTTAAAATTTTTTTAATCGAGAAGTAAATTTTAGCAATTGTATTAGATGTGTTGCTTAAAATATATTTGAAAAATAGCTCTAATTTAATAAAATGAGACCGTTTTTTGAAAATTGGAAGAAAATTTTAGACTTATAAATGTCTAATCAACACACTGGATAATAAATTTATGTGCAAAGAAAAAAAATATTACGAAAAAGATGCATAATAATAAGCTGTCTAAGTGCATTGAAAATCTGTTTTCCTATGAAGAGCAATTACCGTTTGTAATCATATTTCATAGATTAATTTCAAAAATTACAGAACATTTCATTCAAAACATAAAATAACAAAATATTAACTTTCTCAATAATGTTAGATAGCATGAATGTGATAGAAATTTAATTCGGTTATCTCATACTCGATTAAGTAACTCAAGTACACGCCTAAAAATAACTAATCGCAAGTACAGACAAATCAAATAATAAAAATTCTTTTTCAGTTCATCAATTATAAAGCTTTGTTTTTAAGAACATTATACTTCATCATTCTTTCTAACTAGTTGTAATTAAAATTAAATAGTTTTTGTGATTTTCAAATCATTTTTTTATCCCAATTAATCTGTCATACCGCCGCTAAGAAAATACAGTTATTTATCATTCATTTTCCCAATCTCAGCCTTTCCACTCCTGTAAGCGTTTTTTCTTTTGTACAAGTAATTTTATTAAACTATTCCAACATCTTAATCAACTCCCAAATTTACAGAGAAAAAAACGTCTCTGTACGGAAATATTATCTTAATACAAAAGATTTCCCAGCTTAAAAAACAGAAGTATTTATATCTATCGTCTGTTGTCATGACAACCGGGTTCGCCATAAAAATACGAATGTCTTCATTAATCTTGTAAAAGCGAATAATTAGTATCGCCTGGCTAATTTTCAACGGTATTTAATCTTGAGGGCAAGCGCAAAATTAGACAACTATGCTATAATTAAAGGATGTTACGGCACAACACAGTGACATAGAACTCTACAAATGTTCAACATTAATTTCTAGACGTAATAAGCCTCCATTTTCTGCTGTGTATTTGTTAATTAGCTAAGAGAATAATGTGCTTGTATAAGCTTTTATTGAAGTATTCATTTGGAAGTTTTGTAGGATACTTTAATTCCGAGGGGGGAAAAACCTGATCTGTGCACATTTCTTCTCATATCTATTATTCAAAACGCATAACGTATTACAGTAATGTTCAATAATATATATAAATAACATATAAAATAATACATATTAAAATCGAGGTTTTTTTTTTTTTTTTTAGTATTATTCTTTGATACCTCTTTTTAAAGTTATTTCCCCCCTCAATATTAAAATTTTTTTTCTCTTGTTAATACCTTTTAACCCCGAAAATATTTTGAATATTATCTTCTTCATCTAAATATTTTATTCCTCATGAATCAACTGTTTCTGCAAAATTTACAGCGTTATTGTCTTTTCATTATATATTTCGAGCATTATATTATCATTCTGAGATAAATTTATTTTATGATCAACACAATTTAACTCTGCTGGGTTATGGTAACATAGGTGGCATAGGCCCACGGTCACAGACTCATGGACGAGTTCCAGTTCGGATGGCACTAAAAAACCGCCGTACAGAGGGGCACATTAAATCTGCTTTTCCTTCAAATACTCACGTTGGTGGACTGGGATGAGCAGACACACCCACTCTCTTGAGTTAGCTCAAGTGTCCTTCTCGTGACTTAACCGATATTCAAAATTACAGGTCCGTTGCCAAAAGCCCTCGTGTCCCTTTAAAGGTGACGTAAACACTCGCTCTCTCTCAAAACTATGCTTTGTACGAAATAAAAAGTGCAACTGAAATGAATATGTTTTGAATGCAAACATTACGTTTAAGAAAACACTTTGAAATAAAGGTAATATTAGGCAGCTTCATTGCACATTTTATTTATTTATTTTTTTAACATTTCAAGTGAAATCGCTTCGTATTAAATCTCGATATTCCCCTTTGAAGCATCTTTTTCCCTTGTTGATATATTTCAACACAGAAAAGTTAATTCTTTTGGGACTATCAAAGCCTTACTTTCAACGTTTCTTATGTGCGACATTAAAATATCAAAAGAGAAATTTCTCACATCTTTTAACACATTTAATGACTATATCAACTCCCACCTTTTATTAAAATTTCTAATGAAAATAAAATAATTTTTGAAGAGATTTGGATATTGCTGAAAATCTTCTCTATTTTTCAGTAAAATAAAGTGATAAAATGGAATAACATAATTAAAAACAAATATCTAATGCACAAACTTACTCCTTTCGATCCTGAAAAGTTTCAAAATTCGGGTAAGAAATAAAATGGCCATAGTTTTTTGAGTTAATATATGTTTCCATCCCAACTCTGCTTTCTCTGAACGTCTTTTCAGAGACATCAAGTGATTTTCTTAGAACACATATTTCTGCACTTAAATATGCGTAGTTGAAATTTATGTAGAAATTGACTTAAAAGCCAAAGCATTTAGTGTTAGACGTAGATTAATATGCAATATACATTAGTCACTTGGTGTCTCTCATTCTTCGCAAGTTAATTTCATTTTCCCTTTATTTTGATATATTGAATTAACTTCTGAATTTAGCAATTACTGTCTTTAAGTATTGTCTGCTTGATCGGTAACATATTTTATACTGAGCTAGGGAAAGCGAATCAGAATAAAAATTAAGAAATAAATTCATTCATTCAATATCTGAAATATATGAACAAGCTAAAGGGGTCAAACAAATTCCTGAAAGTAAGATTTGAATTTTCTATTTTTCATTTAACAAATTACGTATCAAATTTATAAGTTTAACTAAAATTTTACATTTATAATTCAAACACGAAAAATTAAATAATTGATTTCTTTTGAACTTTACGTTTCAAAGAGTACAAATAATTTTTCTTTACGCAATATTCAACTAAATTGAATTATACTGATTCTTATTTGTCTCTCTTTGCTAGTTTTAAGTCTTCTGTTATTGAATTCTTGATGAAAAATTAAGTTTTTACATTATTATTATATTCATATAATAATAATAAAATTCATTCATTTCTGGCCAACTCGCTTCAAAATCGACTCCAAATTTTTATCTGTAAATAATAGTTTGAGAACTAAAAAAGGAAAAATAAATTAGAGTTTAAAAAAACCAAAAAACATGCTTTTATAGTGAATCGAACTAAGAAATAAAAAATAATAATTCTTAATATAAGAATAAAATGATTAACGAGAAAATTAATGCCATTGGGGAAAAAGCGTGGGGTGCTTTTTACTACATTTTTACACTACCTCAGCATTTCGGAATTGAACTAGTAAGAAATTATAACAATTAATATCGAGCACCCCCATTTTTACCCTCAATGACATTAATTCCCTCGTTAATAGTTTTATTCTTATATTAAGCATTATTTTTTCATTTTTTAGTTCGATTCACTATAAAAGCGTGTTTTTTAGTTTTTTTAAACTATAATTTTTAAATCAAGAGGCGAAGGTGTAAGAATATTTTTCAATAAATTGGAAGCTTAATGTTAGAACTTAGATAGCAATAACCTAAAAAAGTAATACATAAAAAAATTAAGTCAATTTCTACTTAGGTCAACAAAGAAAATTTTTATTTTAGATAATTAAATTAAATTAATAAATTAATATTTGGAGTAGCCGTATTAATATCAATTGTCATCCACTACAAGTTTTAAAAAATGTATTTGAAGCCAAGTAAAAATTCGTTAGAAAAACTTACTGGCGCCATCTGTTGCAACTAATTCTAACTTCATCAGAAATAATGCAGAATAAATTTACAAACAAAAAATTAAATTTCATTTATGAATTAATATTTGAAAAAACTGTATTCACATAAGTGTCATCTACTATAAGTTTTTAAAAAATGTATTTGAACTTTAGGGGATCAATAAAAAGTATTTTATTAACGATTGAAAATTTAAACAAGATACACACTCAAGTGCCAAAACATTATGACCACCCCTACATTTTGCAATGAACTCGCCTGGATGATTGGAAGGCACGTGATTAGGTGGAAGTGGTATTTAACTGCTGCTGGAGAGTCAGAAGAATCATTCTTTCACTTACTTCTGTGTGCGGTGGGAAAGGCTGTGGATCTAAGCGATTTTGATAGAGGGCAGATTGTAATGGCTCGAAGGCTCGGAACAAGTATTTCCGAAACTGCACGACTCATGGGTGGTTCGCGATCTACAGTTGTTAGTACTGGTGCAAAGTGGATGAATGACGGTGAAACAAGCAGTAGACGACATGGTGCTGGACGTACACACGCTATCAAAGAAAAAGGTCGTCGGAGACTGTCTCGCATGGTGAAGCAAAACCGGAGCCAGACAGTGGCTCAGCTGACAGCCTAATACAATGCAGGGCCAAGTAGAATAGTATTGGAGCCCACTGTTCAGCGGACACTGTTGGATATAGGGCTACGCAACAAACGTCCCACTCGTGTGCCTTTGCTGACCAAGCGTCATCGCCAACTGCGCCTGCGCTGGGCCCGGGAACGTCGTGACTGGTCCATGAATCAGTAAGAGAGAGTTGCCTGGTCAGATGAATCATGCTTTGTCATTCATCACGCCGATAGCCGTGTCAGGATACGCCATCTTCCAGGCGAACAGTTGCTCCCTCAATGTACAGTAAGTCATACACAGGCCGGTGGTGGCGGAATTATGCTTTGTTGAACGTTCTCTTGGACTTCTCTGGGACCCGTGGTTGTGGTAGAGCAGACCATGAATGCTACAGAGTATCTGAACATCATTGCCTACCAGTTGCACCCTTACATGGCCTCTGTTTTTCCAGCTGGAAATGGAATGTTCCAACAGGACAACGCCCCGTGTCACAAGGCTAAAATTGTGTTGGAGTGGTTCCAAAAACATGATGCGGAATTCCAGATAATGTCCTGGTCGCCTAACTCACCGGATCTCAATCCAATAGAACACATTTGGGATGTCATGGGACGGCAGCTCAGAGTTCAAAGACCCCCAATTCGCAATATCTCAGATTTGCGTAACCGTTGCTTAAACATCTGGTACAATCTGTCTCCGGCCATCTACCAAGGACTTGTGGCATCCATGCCAAGGCGGATTGAAGCTGTGTTTCGCGCCAAAGGTGGGACAACTCGTTATTGACAGGTGGTCATAATATTTTGGCTCTTGAGTATATATATATGTATCAGGTGTCTTCTCCTCGTCACTTGACCATTTTTCAAAATTACGAATTCCGTCGCCAAAAGCCTCTCGAGTAGCTGAACATTGCGAAGTTAATATTCACTCACTCACTCCAGTTAAGCAAGGCATCAACACTGAATTGAAGTTTTTGCCTCTACTACAGCTGAAAGCAAGCATTTCACATATGTGCTTTTAAACAATTTTCATTTTTAAAAAAGAATTGTTTCAAGAATAAAAATTTAGTAAAAGAACTCTCGTAATTATTCCAAATTAATTTTAAAATACGAATCTTGCTTATATGCCCCAATTGGTTTAATTTGTTTTTATTGTCTCTCTCTCTCTCTCTCTTTATTTCCTTTTAGAAACTACAATTAAACTTCGGTATATTTTTATTATATATACAGGTGGAGGACAAAATAATACGAACACCTGTGAAATAACGGAAAATCGTTATTAATAAGGGTTGGACCATCTTTTGACTGCAGTGCAGATATACTGCAACGTGGGATAGAGATGTATAAAGGTCATGAACAATATTTAAAGGAATATTAAACCATTTCTCATACAGACCGGTCTCTAATTCCGAAAGGCTGGATTGAGGTGGAAATCGGGAACGAAATTTGGACTCCAAAAAACTCCCATAAATATTCAATAATATTCAGGTCCGGAGACTGAGGGGACTAGGCAAGATGTTCAACTTCATCGTCATGATCTTCTAAACACTCTTGAACACACCTGGAAGTTTAGATAGGGGCGTTGTCGTCTTGAAAAAGCTGTTGTTCTTCAAGGAATACAGTCTGGATAAAAGGTTGGACATGGTCCCCTAGAATGCTTAAATAGTGATTGGATTTGGATTTTCCCATGCAGAATAATAAGTAGTTCAAGACCGCGCCAAGATATCACACCCATACCATAATGGAGCCCACCCCATGCTTCACAGTCGGCAAGAGGCATTCAGGATTAAACGCTTCTCTGGGAGTTCTTCAGACATAAACGCGTCCGGTCGTCTGAAATAGGATGAATGACGATTCATCTGATTATATTACCTGTTGCCACTGCTGTGGAGACCAGCCTTTGTGATCTGTGCACCAATGGAGTCGCTTGAAAGCATTAGTTACTGTCATCAAGGGCTTACTAATTGCCACTCTGCCATAAATGTTCACAACAAGAAGTTTCTTTTGGCAGTTTTTGTTGAAACGGGGTCCTGGAGATGACTGTTCATTTCGAATGTTATCTCGGATAACGATTGCTTGTGCTTTCGGGCTACTATGCGCTTTAAGACCCGTCTATCCCTATCAGCAAGCTTTAAACTTGGGCCACTGTTGTGCTTTGAAGACGTCGTCTTACCCTCTTTCTTGTACGCTTTCATAACGGCTGATACCGTACTCCTTGCAAACCCCCAAAGGTTTGCTGCTTCCATAACTGATGCTCCACTTAAACGCGCTCCAACAATCATTCCTTTTTGGAACTCTGAGAGGTCTGACATTTCAACTCATAACAGACAGTTCGATAAACGCATGCAACGCAGATGACTGCTCTTGAGAGACTGATACCTTCCTCTTCACGCTCACTAGGTGGAGCTGTACTGCAGGTGTGAAATACGTCATACTTTTTTCACAGGTGTTCGTATTATTTTGTCCTCCATCTGTATATATCCAGATTCAATTCAAATAGGAGCCGCGTTCTTTCAAATTAATATTCAGACTGATTTTTCATGACTTGTAATGTTCTATGGTTATATTTGCACATTTGAATTATTTATTCACATTTTGATCCTTGAAAAGATAGTTAACTTTTGTGGGTTCGTCTTTACAAGAGAAGCCCTTTAAATGTTCTATTTCTTGACAATAAAGTAGTACGTAGTTATCAATTAGTTATGTAATAAAGGAATCGTCTGACCAACTAATACAAAATGAATCATGATGTAGCCAAACCAATGTAATTTCTAACACATTTATGCAATTCTTTTAACAAAAACAGCAAACTGATCGAGTAATTACTTGAGCTCCTAGAAATGATTGGGCTTTACAATATTGGAAAAAACTTCCGTCCTTCCTTTCCTTCAAATTAGTAAAAGAATGTTAGAATATATGATGCAAAACGATATTTTTTAATGCGTACGTATTAGGTTAAATACTCCATAAATTTAAAAAGTGAATCCTATATTAATGCTTTTGTAGACTCATAGCTTTTACCTTAGTATATCAAAATATTCTGTATTATTTATACTAGGTCACCTAAGACACTTAAATAGCATTTCGTGCACAAAAATATAAGGCGTAAATTTGCGTTTTAGCTTGCTGTGAACATTAATGGGATGTCGTGTTTTCTCTACGAACGTGTCAGTGAAATACACTTAAGAGGCCCAATGCATTTTTAAAAAATAAATATTTTATTGCATTTATCTCAAAAAAGAAATATTTTATTGCATTTATCTCAAAAAAGAAATAAATATTTTTTTAAAAAGTTATCACAGAGTTTGTTTGTTTTAACATTTGCTTGGATCACAATGGTTTCCATGATAAAAAGTTAAACTTTTCTGCAAATAAAAAAAATGGCTTTTAAATTTTGTCTGAAAATTGCGCTGTGTCATAAAAACAGCAAAAATAAAACTCGCCGTCAAAATGTATATTTACTTTGTATAAGTCAATATACATCATTCATCAGATACACATAATTTGTATATTCAACCAACTATATCCTATTTCCATGCGTACATCTCTTATTGCTTGTACCACATCCAAACGGTACTCAATTTCCATACATGTGTTTGTTAGCATTACTTGATGGAATAGCCTAGCTGATTGAGAAGAAATTCGCCTCTTCAATTTTTCGATGCCAACTACCGGTTAAAAGGATATTTAATCGTTCATATAAACCCATTTGGAGAAATAAAAAGAAGGATTAAATTTGGAGAATGAGATGAGCACAATAATGGAAATAAAACCTTGTCCAAGCTATCGGTCAGGAAAACTCCTTATTCAAATAATCTCGTACATTTTACTCTAATAGCGAGGTGCACTATTCATTAGCCAAATAAATTAATTAAAAGTTCTGATGCAAGTAAGAAACGTATGGATAGTTAAAAGTTGCATCCTATTCAGTTAAATTTCTTTTGCTACTGTAGTCTTTGCGAAAAAGAAAGGAAGAGGGCAAAAATACGATCCCACACACATTAAGCCACACCAAACGTTACTTTTCAGACTATCATGAATAGTTTCAACAATATGATGTTAGTTTCTGGCTCTCATGTTGCACCTATTCACCTTTCCAAACTCATGAAAAGTTACTTTGTCAGTAAAAATATTTGCATCGTCAGAAAGTAGCAATTTCATTTATCTAAGCGTCGCATTGGAGCATAAAGAAAAATATACATCTATACATTTAATCTACCCACATTTTTGTATCTATACATTTAAGCATTTCGGTACAAAATTCAAACAACACGGTTTATCATCCACGCGTAAAGCTTTTCGTGGTTGTACTTTGTATGTTTGAAACTTACCCTCCTATGCAAAACTTGACATATCGTCTCACGCAAAATATCTCATTGTCGAGATGCATTTTCCATCGATTGTATTAGATTGGAAATATATATTTGGTGGATAACAGCAACATTCCTTCAGATGGGCTTGACTTGTAATTTCTTTTTCTATCCAAAACTCTTTCCTTTCCCAAAAAATTTGCGATTTAGTTACAAGTGCTATTTTAAGATGGAGCAGTTTTTGAATACAGAATGAAAAATTTCCCTTGCACTGTATAAAGATGGATTTTGCTTCGAAGTATCATCTGACACAATTTTCTTTTTCAACAAAAGTCCTCATTTCTGACATGCAGCATCAAAACTAATCCCTTCAACCTATCGTGTATACCAGGGGTGAGCAAATAGTTTTTTTTCCCTGCCCTTTAAGACAATCAGAAAATTAAATAGATACAAAAATGTTCTCTATAATTGTAAGCAAAGGTTTTGAGTGTGAGTGAGGATCAACAAGAGTAAATTTAAATGCAACTTGCATGCTGCAATGAGAATTTTACACACGACATGCAATCTCACTCCTTATTTTAAATTTTGCAGAAAAGTGAGATGGGGTACATTTGTCTCATTAAACTGATTCTTAAATTAAAATTGCTTGCAACTTTACAGAATATGAAGTTAGCACAATAAATAAATCGAATAAAACTGTCACTATTTTAATAGCTTATATTTATTTATCTTTATACAGTATGCAACTAAAGTCCTTTGGCACACTGTTAACTTTGGAACAGCTCCTGCTATATTCGTATATATATAATAGTGGTGTCTAGGTATAGTAGAGTAGTCATGTCCTGCTAAATAAAACCACCTACGGAGCCTCTCTTCTTAGCAGTAAACTTGTGAAATTAGTATTCCTATTTCGAAAACAGAACGAGATGGGGGGGGGGATGATTTTATACAGTCTTGGAGCATCATTTATTTAATACGAAAAGAGACACCTTGTGAACATTAATACACAAAGGATACAATTTTTAAACCACGCATTTGTTTTTTCGTGTTTTCCTTCACTTTGACGTGAGATAAACGATCTGAGATAGAAAACTACAGCTAGTAAAACAATATACCTTTATTTGAGTTGCTTGAACGAATCATCGTCAGCTGTAACGCACATTTGCATCCGCGTTTGAATGTTACGTTGTGCACATTGGAGCATAGAACGTAACACGTTGCAGCAATTAAAGTTCCTTTTATTATCCCAAATAAAGTCCTTTAAAGTCCTGCAATGTTAATGGAGTGGTAGCATACATGTGCTGTTTCCGGTATCCCCACAGGAAAAGTCCAGTGGAGTCAGATTTGACGAAAGTGGAAATCATTCTTCGACACCACCATACCCATTTATTTAGCCAATATGACGGCCCACATGCTCACAAGACAGCTCCAGTGTAGTAGTACCTCGTCAAGGAATTCGGGAACTAAACAATTAGGTGTGGTGGTGTCGAAGACTGACCTAAATGTTTGCCTGGTCTTACTCTAATGGACTTCTCTTTGGGGATACCTGAAGTATCAGGTGTATGCGACCCCTCCACAAACACTGCACAACCTTAAAGGATGCATTACTGACGCCTGTGCCAACGTGTTACGCCCTATGCTTTAACGTGGTCAAAGTGACAATCAAACGAAGATCCAAATGTGTATTGCAGCTGATGGTGAAAAATTTGAACATCTCACAAGTAAAGGTATATATGTGGTGTTATGACACGGAGTTCTAGGGGTATTCACAATGAACTACACTGTTTTTAACTAATACTAACGTTTAATGTGGACAATTACAGTGCTATTCACTACTATACAGATACATTATTGACAGCGTTTCGATAAATTCTTCTCTTATTCATCAATAGTTTCTCAGTCTCTTCACTTAACAATTATCACACCATGGTTCACAACGGTGTATGGCATTCAGATGATGGATGTGTCACCTTCAAGTGACTGTCCTTCCAGCATCGGGCCACTTGGTCCCTACACGGCCAGTTAGATCCCGGTTGCTTTCCTTTTTTCTTAGCAGCGTTGGCTCTGACCTCCTCGTCGAGACCGCTCGTTCGCTAATCCCTCTCTAGTCAGTTCGCTCGCTGCTGGCTCGCGTCGCCAGCGCCCTCTATAGTGCCGTCTATGTGGAAATTCCCATATATATATATATATATATATACAAGGGGTGATCAAATGAAAAGGTACGAAACGACACGGTGGGTACAAATATAGACTTTATTCAAAATATACACCATAGGCCTGAGCACAACGATCCCACTGATGAACAAGCCGCAGGATTCCTTGTTCCCAGAATTCCTGTGGCTGTGACGAGACCCAGTCCTTCACAGTGTCCTTGAGTACGTCGTCCGAGTTGAAGCGCTTTCCTTTCAGGTGTTTCTTCAGTGGACCAAACACATGGAAATCGCAGGGTGACATGTCCGGACTGTAGGACGGATGGTCCAACGTCTCCCATTGGAACTTGTCCAGTTCCATTTGTGTGACTCTGGAGACGTGTGGACGCGCGTTATCATGGAGCAGAACCACACCCTCCGTGAGCAGCCCCGGTCTTTTGTTCTTGATGGACCTGCGTAGGCGTCGGAGTGTCTCACAGTACACATCGGAGTTAATGCTTTTTCTGTGCTCGAGTAATTCTGTGCTCGCATCATTTGGACGCCGCTTTTTATAAGAGCCTTTGCTCTCTCCTGCGCATGTGGGCACCCACGCATGATCCGATCCCAGTCAGAGTCTCCAATGGCATCCCGAGATGTCTCGCTACATTCTCCCTTGGCGGAATATGCAAATATTTAACTGTTTCATTTTTATGTCGTCTCGTATCTTTTCAATTGATCATCCCTTGTATATATATGTAGCTAGTTGTTTGTTCTTTCTCAGATCATTTTTCTCACGTCACAATGTAGGAAATCAAGGGAAAGCAAATGCGTGGCTTAACCGTTCAATTCTTTGCAATAATGTCTACAAAGTGTCTTTTCATACAAAATTGATCCTGCTCTACGACTTTGTACATCACTTTTTCCTCTATCTCACTCCGTTTTTGAGAAAAAAATGCTAACTACACAGTTTAAACCCAGGTGGCGACGAAGGGGTTTTTATTTAGGTGCTCATGGCTACTTTACTATACGCGGACACAACTTTTAGGAATTTTGAACAGCCAGTGGCGTAACGTACACCCCCGCAACCCCCGCACTGCAGGGGGGGCAAGGCTTCTAGGGGGTCCAAAGCCTGACTGGCGCCATTAACGTAGATTTTCTCAAAATTCGCTTTGCATTTTTTAAAATCGAATTTTTAAGCGATTTTCCAATTTGCGATCTTAAGTCATTCAAAATCAAAGCTTTAATACTCTTATTAGGTATCTTTGATCCAATAACCAAATAAAAAAAACATTTTTTTTATATGTTGTAATCCCCGTAACGAGAAAGAGATGCTTTTCTTCAGCGGGTTTTCTTTTTAAACCTAAATTAGTGACAGATAAAACAAAAATCAGACTGAAATACTAGGAAGATATAAAAATGCTAGGAAGCTATAAAAATATAAAAATTCATCACTGTTATTATTACAGTATACCTTACATTAGCTGTAGAGAGGGGGGGAATATGATTTACTTTTCACACGAAGCAACAAATTGCCGTCTTTAGGTGCCCCCCCCCTCCCCGCCCCCATATATTTCATTTTCATTTACCGAAGTCGTAAATAACGTGCGTCTGTTATGCTTTTTTCAAGTAAAATATTATTACAATACTTGTAAAAGCACAGGAAGGATTTTTAATGAAAATTAGGTCTAGATTTTTGAGTATTCAATCAAATGAAACATAATGAGAGAAGAAAGCATAATGAAATGTATCAGTTTTTTATTTCTTCTTTCATGGAATCGTTTTTGCATCATACAAAGAACTCTCCTTATTAAAAGTTGCAGTATTTATAATATGCTAGAGTATAATCAAACTTTAGATCCATCAAAGGATGCAGAAACCAAGAATAAGGTAAACAATACTTTTTTTTCTTTCGTATGCTCTCTTATGTTATACAATATTTACTTCCTTTACTCAGACTCCAGTTGATTTTGTATTCAGTTATAAGTTAAAAATTAAATATTTTTACGTGATGTGTAAGGGTTCATTATTTTATGGTTTGGCAATCCTTTGTATATATATATATATATACACATTTGCTTGAAAAAGTTGCGTTCACCCATAAACAAGAGGTAAAATTTAATAAAAATATAATTTTTTTCTAACAATTCATGAATTTGCTTACTATTATTTAAATATTGAGCAAGCAAGAATTCCTTAATTTTGAATTAAAACTACATAAGATAACGGGAGTTTTGTAGCAAAGTTACATATATATATATATAAATCGTTGGTAGAAAAAGTGTGCGTTCACTATTTGAAATATTCTTGATTCTTGAAATTTTTATCAACAGGCGTTATAAGTTAACCGAGTTTTTGCATTCCGTTACCAAGTAAAATAGCCCCTTAAGAAAGTTGTGACGCAATAATTTTAACGTTTTTGCGAGATACGAAGCAATTCAAGAATATGAAAAATAAAAGGAAGGAAATTGGAATCAGTGAGTGTAAAATCATTGTGAAAATATGAAAAGATGGAAAAAGTCGTCGAGATATTGTCTGATCCGTTGAACGACAGTATTGATCTACCAGCGTGTTATTAACATCTTAAAATCTACAGGAGTTTACGCATCCAAACCGCGTTCAGGTCGTCCATCTAAATTCACAATAAGAGAAAAACCAAGTATTATATCCTTGGTGGAAAAAAATCCACTTTTAAATGCAACTCAAATAAAAACAGACATTCACGAGAAGTTTATAACATTTTCGGATACTGCAAGAGAAAAATCTTGAAAAAGGCCGGATACCGCAGTCGACTGACTTGCAGAAAGTCTTATATTTCAATGACCAACCGGCTGAAACGGATAGCTTTTGCAAAAAAAAAAAACATATTCATAAGCCTCCAGAGTTCTGGAGGACTGTGGTATTATCCGATGAGAGCAAGTTTTGCATCTTTGGCATAAAAGGTCGTAAATTGGTATGGAGAAAACTTTGCACAGCGCTTCAAAAGTGCATTCAGAACCAACGGTAAAGCACGGCGACGGTGATGTTATGGTGTGGGGGTGCATGGCGAGCAATGGTGTTGGAAAGTTGGAATATATCGAATCAATTATAAGCAAATAGAATTATCTCGATGTCTTAAAAACAATTTAAAGGAGAATGCCGCCGAACTCAGCCTATAATTGTCGTTTCGTTTCCAACACGACAACGATCCTAAGCATGCCACTGAGATTGTGAAGCTTTGGCTCCTGTATAATGTCTCAAATCAACTGCACTCGCCTCCGCAGTCACCTGGTCTGAATCCTATAGAACACCTATGGGATTTTCTATAGCGTAGGATTCGTCAACACAATATATCTAGCAAGGATACGTTGAAGAGTGTTTTTAAGGATGATTGAGAGAAGGTAAGCCCTGAAGAAACCATAAGACTTGTTAATTCAATGTGGAAACGACTTCAGAATGTTTTCAAAAGACCAGCTATTAAATAACTTATTATCCTTTCAAAACAAATTTTATAGTTACTACTTAAACTGTGAACTTAGAACTTTTCTACTTGATTTTTGTTGTTATCACTACAAACTTGTCTTTAATTTTTAAAAGCTATGAAAGCAAACCAAGTTTACTTTTGTATATATATATATATAGTTCCCAATACTTAGAATGAACTAAATAAAATATAATTTTTTAAAAATTTCAAATTCTGGTTTTAAATTTTTTTTTTATTTATGTAAACAATAGTAGGTGAACACAGACTTTCTCTGGCAAATATATAAAAATATGTATATATGTAAGGATAATTAAATTATAGATCTAAAATTAAGTCCCTAGCCACTTCTAACTTTTATTTTCCCGTTACATCTTCAAGTATTAAATTTATTATCCAGTTCGGGAATGAAGAACACATGGCTTTAACAGAATTGTGCAGCTCCGACCATTAATTTTTATTACCTAATATGTCATGCTTAAATTCTCACTTATACCTCATCAATAAGACATATACTTGAAGACATCTGGCTTTTGAGTAGCCGCGGACTCTTGATTTTTAATACGTGTCCGTGACACTTAATATTACCATTTTTTTAATACTCGCTTTCTTTCATGTCTATCCGAGTGGAATTTTGTTATTGATTTTAAACTGTGTGACTTTCCGAGGAACTAGAGACCTGAAATTCGGACTATAGCTTGGAAGTGGATATCAATGCATGAAAATGTGAAAAAAGAAAACAAAAAGGAGGAATTTTATAATATTTAATCCGTAAAAAAACATTGATACATTAAAAAATTTTGTAATTCGAACTTTTTCTTCTTTACGCACTTTTATTTGTTTGACCTGTTCAAAAGAGACGGAATCTAATATAACGATCCGAAGTCTCGTAAACGGAGAGAATAAATACATTTCAGACCCGTTAATTAATATCCATTGAAGAGCAAGACTAATTCCACAGCCACGTAATTCCAGCTTCAAATATCAAACTAAAGGATGAATTCAACAATGAATAAATGATAGTTTAAAAAACTAAAAAGCGCGCTTTTATTGTAGTTGGAACTAAAAAATGAAAAATAAATTATAGTTTGAAAATAAAACTAAAAAACACGCTTTTATACTGAATCGAACTAAAAAGTAAAAAAATAATTCTTAATAAAGAATAAAATGATTAACGAGAAAATGAATGTCATTGGGGTAAAACCGTGGTGTGTTCTATAAATGTATCAATTGTTATAATTTCTAACTTCTATTCCGAAAAGCTAAATTAGTGTAAAAATGTAGTACAAAGCACCCTACGCTTTTACCCCAGTGACATTTATTTTCTCGTTAATCATTTTATTCTTTATTAAGAATTATTTTTTTACTTTTTAGTTCGATTCAGTATAAAAGAGTGTGTGTTTTTTAGTTTGTTTTCAAACTATAATTTATTTGATATCTTATCGGAAGCTTGTCTGATAAGATTAAAGCAAGACATGTCGTCTTAGAAAGAAATATTAGCTATTTTTTCATTGAATGTTTCTTATATTCTTTCCCTCGCAACTATTTCATAATTATTCAATAAATATTATTAGTTGGTAAATAAAATAACTTTTGATAGTTTTAATCGTTGAAAAAACAATATATTTTCTATGGTTTGGCATCACAAAATTTGATGTGCGATGGGATTGGAAGCGAAGCGCAAGTGATGCGATTGATCCTCCGTTTCTCAAGAAGAAAAAAAATGTAATTTCTCTTAGAGAAAGACATCTTTATGATTAGGGTTTGAAATGTGACATTATATCATACACACAAAAAAGTGCATTTATTAAGTAGGCTGCATGATGAGTGTATTTTTTACAGCGAAGCGTTCAATTACTGAGTTCATTAGTAGAAAAAAAAACGAATCCTTTGTGTCTGTTTCACTCATATTTTTATTCACTGTATGAACTAATTTTTATAAGACAGTGTTAGTATTATTTTATTTTTTGCCTGGGAGATTTTTACCGGCTTGTTTGTTTTGGTAGTTAGTGCACAATATCTTAATTTTTTGAATGCTCGTTTAAGAGTTGATATTTCTTTTGCAACAATTATTGTCGTTATTCTATATTATACTGAGAAATATTACATTCATACGGGTGTAGGTTGTACTGTGATGGTCATTGTTGATGAGTTCGATTTTATATCCTCTGTTGCATAAAAAAAAAACTAACAAAGTTTAAATAAATCTCGTTGATTTTCTTTCCTTTTACTTGAAGCTTGTCACTTGTGAAATAACTATAAAAGATAATTGCAAGTAGCAAATGCACGAGCATAGTGTAACAATGTTTAGTTATATCAATTTCTATTTCAAAAGTGTTTTTTTCCCCCTGTAATCGTTTTACTGACTTTTTGATGCTTTACTGAAGAGAGTTTTTGTCCATATAACTATACATAATTTTTCAAATGAAAACTATAGTGAAGTGATATTATTTATGAATAAATAATTCTTTTAAGTTTTTTTCTTACTGCCTTAAATGTTTCTTTATATAATGTAAGTATTTTGTAGTTTAAACTGTCTACATTTGTGTAATTTAAATTCTCTAATTATTCCTTCACTAAGTCACTTTTGTAATTATTATTAACAATTATAAACTTTTAAAAATATCTTGTATAAGAAATATTTTAAAGAAATTCATGGTATCGCATTTTATCAAGTTTCTTAATACTTGTTTTTAGTACAATTTAAAATTCTATAACAAAGTGATATATATGTTTAGAGATACAGAAAGTATATATATAATATCCTGATGTAGAAAAGTATGCTATACTATTCTGGAAATGAAGAAGTTTTATTTTTTGTATATGTTTTTTTTTAATTTCTTTGTAACCTGTATATGTGTAGTTGTTTAAAACTCGATCACCTAAAATTATAAGAGGAGAGTTTAAATTCTAAAACAAAATGTTATATTGCTCCATATTTAACTTCCTGAAGTTAACTTGTTTCAAAACCTCAGATTGAAATGCATTAATTTTTTATTTAATTCATCAAAATATATTTTTAATAACAGCTGATTTCAGAATTATGAGTATTTTTTCCTTTCCTAAAGTCATATAGTTCTTCTTGTAATAAACGAATTAAAAAAAGAATGATGTTATTCTTTAGTTTTCCTTTGAGAATAATCTATAACATTCTTATTTAAAATACATTATGTGCAAATTTGGAGATCTTCTTAAATATGCATTTAAATATATCGCTTTTACTGTAGTTTGGTGGGGTGGGAGCACTTATAGTTCTTCTGAACCTTCATCTCCTTTCAGGACATTTTGGATGACAGAACGTTATCACTTTTATTAAAAGTATTTTAGTTATAAAGTTTTAGAAAATATTAATATATTTTGATAACATTAGAATTTAAATAAGTAGCACCTTTACAGAGTGAGTTAAATATTTCTGCCCTTTGACAACCATACGCAATAGATACCTATTCGAAAATTTGCTCTGTATATACACAGATGGCTCTGCAAAAAAAAGGAAGGAAAAAAACATGCCGGTGCCAGAGCCTATTCTTTTATTTTGGTATTAATTGCCTGTGGAAGAAGTACCAAGGTATTTTTGATGGTGAGATTGCAGCTATAATATATCCAATTGATGAATTAAGAAATAGCTGGGATCATATTGTTTTCTTTATTGATTCACAAGCTGCTATTTTGTGACTTATCAATTTAAAATATAATTGAAGAATAAAACTATGTGATCTGGTTAAAACCAGAGACTCTATTGCTCTTCAGTGAATTTTGATTCACAGTGACATTTATGGAAGTGAGTAGGCAGATTTCCTTAATGTCAGGTCTCTTATGGCCCAATCTGGTTCTCCTATACCAGTATGTAATATAAAAGAATAATCCACAATAAAATAAAAGATACCAGAATCTCATTGTATGTTGATACAGCTGTGACACAGAAGTGCTGCTTGACAAAAATAATAAAATATTATTTAGGATGGCAATCGGGCATCCTTGTTTTAGGATGGCAATCGGGCATGATTACCTACAAAATCATTTACACCTAATGGAAATCATGGATTTAGCTTCTTGCCCTTTGTATCATCATGATGATATGGATGGAGACCACCTCAATAACTACCCTGAAGTTTTACAATTTTTATATGATAACTAACTTTATTGAAACAAATGAAAGATTTTATTTTTGTTTTTATACCTTTTCATCAGTACACTGGGCTGCTTGTCAAATGATGACAGATTTGCTGCCGAGGGGCATAGGATAAAAAAAGAATTTTGCTAGTTACATGGTTTTTTTTATACTTGCATGTTTTTTGTATACGTATTATAAATAAATTGCTCGTTAGTAGATTTCATTTTCTTTTTTTTTCCTTTTATCACTTAGAATTAACTAATTGTTATATATTTCATGTTGCAGTAATCATCATTTAATGTAACTGAGATTATTATTGTTATTAATTGCTTAATCACTTGGAAAATCAGTCAGTTGAAACCATCACAATGCAACTGAGTGCTGAAAATATCTTTTGGAAACGATATTTCATTTAATGCCACAATTTTTGAAAAGTGTAGTATATGTAAAAAAAGTATTATTGATAAGGAGTAATAACTTCCACTTGTATGTATTGTTTACTCTTTGTATGTCCTTTGAAAATGAAGAAAAAATATTATTTATTGCAAGAGCTCTAAAAGCGACAAAGCAGATTTTAAGTTTTAGGGGATAGCTGGTTTGAAGGATAATTACCAGATTGATGTAATTATCATTACAAACCGCATTTCCGATAGAATAAATTGTTTTGGGGTCGTTAAAGTAATAGATATTTGCTGAAAGTATGTGTTATGGAATTCAGCAGTATAATGAAAATCTACAAGAAATATGTGTTTGCATGTAAGTAAATATTTTTGTTAGGTGTTTGTGAAAGAAGTTAAAGATACTGTGCTATTAAATTGACTCAGAATTTTGAGCAAATATCTGCCTTGAGCATTACATTTTGAAATTTGGTGTATAAGTATTTAAAATAATTTGAATATCAACAGTTATAAACTTCTAAGGAAATCTCATTTCTCAGAATTGCACAAATCTTTGTATTATTTTATTTTTTTACTGCTTATATTTGTAAACAAGCTTATATTTCAAACCAAGCATGATATAAACATTATTTGTGCAGTTTTTTTATTTGGTTTTCATTGATTAAGCAATATTAAAAAACAAACTAAATCTTGATATATTTTGTATGAAGTAACACTTATTATGTTGCTCAGAACTATTTTGAAACATTATGATTTGAATTTGAAACTATGATATTAAGTGTAAATTAGCTTTGAAGTAAGCTAGATAAAAAAAATATATATTTGATAGGTTTCTCTGATATATTATCTAGTAACTCAATATCTTCTTTTTATTTGTATCTTTAAATTTCACACATTGTATGTTGATGTATGAAAAGAGAGATATAAATTGTGTGATCAATCTGTGAAACAAAAATCTTCTATGTTCTTTACATAGATTTTTTATGAACTAATGATCTTTTTTAAATGTGGTTCATGTTAATTTATGCTTTTGAATATCATATATTAGTAAATAAAATTAAATCTGATGAAGTATAACAAGTATTACCTTGAAATGCTTTAAAGCAATATTATCAATTAATGAAATGAAATTTCTGATGAGAAGTGTGTACTAAATTCCAAAGAGAGATTGTATGTCTTCAGTATGATCAATTTCTTGTCACAATGAAGGTAGAAAGAAACTAAAATGTAAACATGTTTGTAAATTTGTTAAATATTTTACCAAAAAAGCCTTAAACTGTGAGATAATTTTCTTTGTATTTACTTGTTCTTGAATACCCTTCTAATAATTTTGAATTGCTCTGTTCAGGTATATTGGCTTTTTTGTACTCGAATTTGGTTGATGAATGCCTGTCCTTTTTATTCTTACCGCCTGCAAGATGATATCAAGTAAAGTGTTAATTGACATTTGAAAGTAAGATGACCTTTGTTACTCTATATAGAGTGCAAGTAAGTGGTTTTGAATATACTATGTGTATTTCTATTAATGGTTATGTGCATCTAACTACTGTTTATTTACTTTTTATAAAAAAAATAATTGCATACTATAACACATTAACTTTCAAAAGTGTTATATAACTCTAAATAAAATAATCACACAGTTTGCTTCGCTAACCTGAATTGAATTGTAAGCCTTCAGTAAGAAATCATCTGTCAGTTATTAATAATTTCCTACACAGACACTGCCTTGGAAAACTACTTTTATATTCCTTGGAAAACATACTTTTCTTTTATTAAGAAAAAAATTATATTTCCTTCTAAAAAAATTTTTTTATTAGCAAGAAATTATCTTTTATTAATAGTTTCCTCTGATATATACAGAACTATTCACTTCCAATTCTTTCAAAATAATAAGTTAAAATTTCTATTACTTCATATTTAGTACATCTTTTTCACTCCACAGGTTTATTGTATCTTAATGCATTTTTTGGCTTTTAAATTTCCTTATCTTATTTGAAAGTCATAAACATTTCCTGATTTATGTACTTAAAACACATTCAGTTATCAAGTTATATGTATATATATATATATACTAGCTGTTACCCGCCCGCTTCGCTGGGTATTTCATGATGTTTTATAAATTTTTACTGCTTATATATATGTATAAATTATTGATATCTAAGTCCTAGCATTAAGAATTCGATTGTATTAAAAAATATACTTATACCTTTAACTGTCGCGAAAAAAAAGGGCAGAACTCATCTAATTTGTATTTTCTAAAAATCTCTAAAATTGAAGTATAGAATGATATTTGCTTTTTCGTAACCCAAAAACCAAGTGGATTCCCGCAAAATCAATTTTCGGTGGATCTCTACTCCGTAAATTGAACATGCAAGCCAAATTTCAAGTCTAAATCTAACAGAAAAGAAGAAGTTTTACTACCAATATCCCCGTAATCCCGTTGAGAGCCGTTTTCCAAAATAACCGCTCTTAGAGGATTTCAATTCAACTAAAGAAAAATGCAAACCAAATTTCATTATTATAGTCCTTGTAGCACGAAAAAAGTAATTTTTTTTGTCAATACGTCCCAGTAACCCCCTGCACCCCCCTTTAAGAACTTGATTTGCTTAAATACATTCTTAGTGGATCTCTATTCAACAAAAGAAACATGCTTAACAAATTTCAAGTATATGGGTCTAACAATTAAAAACATTAATTTTTTTCTGTAACTCCTCTTGACCCCTCGCAAACATCCTTAGGGGTCAATTTTCGTTTCACTCTTTGTTAGAGGAACTCTATTCCATGAAAGGAACATGCCTACCAATTTTCAAGCAGGATGATCAAATAGTTTAAAAATGGAAATATTTATCGATTACGCCTTTTAAACTCCCGAAATTAAACTTGGTAGTTGATATTCGCAAAACCCATTTTGTAGCGGTTCTCTACTTTACGAAAGGGATCTGCTTATCAAATTTCAAGACTGTACGTCTAACAGTTTAAAAATGGGGATAATTGTCTATAACGCCACTTGAGCCCACGCAACGCCACTTCTGGGTTTGTTTTCACAAAACCCATTTTGTAGGGGAATTGCACTCTATGAAAGGAATCTGCTTAGCAAAATTTGAAGACTGTGCATCCAATTAATTAAAAATGCAAAAAAATTATCAATAACGCCCCTTGAACCCCCGCAACGCCACCTAGGGGTCGATTTTCACAAAACATATTTTGTAGTGTATTTCTATCCTATGAGAGGAATCTGCTTACCAAATTTCAAGATTGTGAGTCTAATGGTTTAAAAATAGAAATAATTATTTATATCTGCCCTTAACCCCCTGCAACACCCCTTGGGGGTCAATTTTCTCCAAACCCGTTTTGTAGCGGATATTTACTCCATGAAAGAAACATTTCTACCAATTTTCAAGCAGCTAGGTCAAGTAGTTTAAAAACGAAAATATTTATCTATTGCGCCACTTATACCCCGCAACGCCACTTAGAAATCTGTTTTCACAAAACCTTCTTATAGCTGACTCTATTAAATAAATCTATTTATCAAATATAAAGACTGTGCATCTAATAGTTTAAAAATGGAAATAATTATCTGTAACACCCCTTAAGTCCCGCAACGCCACTTAGGGGCAATTTTCACGAAACCCATTTTGTAGCATATCTCTACCCTATGAGAGGAATCTGCTTACTAAGTTTCAAGACTGTACGTCTAATAACTTAAAAATCGGCATTTAAAACGCCCCTTAACCCCCCACCCCCGCAACACCCCTTGGGGGTCAATTTCCCCCAAACCTGTTTTGTAGCGGATATTTACTCCATGAAAGAAACATTCCTACCAATTTTCAAGCAGGTAGGTCAAGTAGTTTAAAAACGAAAATATTTATTTATTACGCCACTTAATCCCCTGCAACGCCACTTAGAGGACTGTTTTCACAAAACTTTCTTATAGCTGATCTCTACTCTATGAAAGAAATCTATTTATCAAATATAAAGACTGCGTCTAATAGTTTAAAAATGGAAATAATTATCTATAATGCCCCTTAAGTCCCGCAACGCCACTTGGGGGGCAATTTCCACGAAACCCATTTTGTAGTGTATCTCTACCCTATGAATAGGAATCTGCTTACTAAGTTTCAAGACTGTATGTCTGGTAACTTAAAAATCGGAATTTATAACGCCCCTTAAACCCTCCGCCCCCGCAACACCCCTTGTGGGTCAATTTTCCCAAAACCCATTTTGTAGCGGATATTTACTCCAGGAAAGAAACTTACCTACCAATTTTCAAGCAGGTAGGTGAAGTAGTTTAAAAACGGATATATTTATCTATTACGCCCCTTAATCCCCCACAATGCCACTTAGAAGTCTGTTTTCACAAAACCCGTTTTGTAACTGATCATTATTCTACGAAAGGAATCTATTTATCAAATTTAAAGACAGTGCGTCAAATAGTTTAAAAATTGAAATATATATAACGCCCCCTAAGCCCCTGCAACGCCACTTGGGGGTCGATTTTCACCAAACTCATTTTGTAGCGGATCTCTACTCTCTGAAAGGAATCTGCTTACCCAATTTCAAGATTGTACATCAAGTAGTTTAAACATGGAAGCAATTATTTATAACGCCCCTTGCATTTCCAATTTCGGAAAATCCGTTCTTAGCTAACGTCTACTCTATGAAAGAAACATGTCTACCAAATTTCAAGTCTGTAGGTTGAATAGTTCCGGAGATATCGTGATTAGTCAGTCAGTCAGTGAGTGAGTCGCTTTTCTCCTTTATATATATAGATATATATATATATATAGTGAGAAGAAAAAAAGGATATTTTTCTCTGTTGATTTCATATTTTTACAATCTGTTAGGGTTTCAAAGTTAAGTTAAATGTTTCATTTATTTAAAAAATTACTCTTAAAAATCACTCTTAAGAATAATGTCAGTTTTCTCAATCCCTTTCCGAGAAAAAATCCACTTATTTAAAAAATATGAATTTATTTTTTTAAAAACTGTATTTCATGTCATTATAATGATCTTAGTCTTGGGTACTGAAATTGTTTAAACTAACTCTCGATTCAAATATTGCTTAAAGTACCACTGCTGTGCATTATAAATTGGTAAGTCATGAAATTGGGGAACAAGTTAATGTTGATAAGAAAATTTGTAATAAAATTTTATGTGGTGAAAAAGGATTGAGAAAAATTTCATTAACTGGAAAAAAACATTTAAGTACCCAGTTTTGGGGCCATGCAGCAAAGATAAATATTAATTTCCATGAAAAATCTCAAAACACAATGGTAAGATAAATCTTAAATGTTTTCTGGCTCATGAGGAGCATAGAGCTCGGATCAGCAAGCAAAATACCTACTAATATGTAAATAGCTCTTTAATCAAATTCACAATACCCAAATTTTTCCTGACCTAAATTTCAATAAACTTATTTATATATTTGTTGAATAATTAACTTCGTTATTTATTTCATATTAAAAATTTGTTTATTTCGTTTAAAAATTATTGACTTGAAACTTTTCACTGTTTTCCATTTTGCAATATTACTCTCTGCAATTTCTCTTATTTACCATTTCCAACAGCCAATTAGATTGCTTACTCTAATATCAAGCTCACTCTTAAAAAAATTTTCACTCCATTTTTCCTGCATTGATTAGGCTAAATCCCGCCCACCTCTCAAATCTGATCTCTTTTTCAATTTCTTTTTTATTTTTATGATTAGTTTAAATTTTTTAAGTACTGGGCAATCTATCACAGTCACTTCTTTTTTCAATGCTAGAGATCAAATCCCAGCATTGTTATGTACTGCATATCATCTTCCAACAAGTCAGTCAAATGAATGATGTGGTTGATTCATTTAAAAGGTTTCTTTTCACTGTAATTTGAAAAAAATTTTAGCTTTGTAAAAATATTAAAAAATGTCATCAGACTTGGGTTTGTTTTTTTTTGCTTTGTTTTTAATGTATTACATGTATATAAATTTGTGATCCTTTTATATTACTTTTTACCTTAATAAAACTTATCAGATCATTTTCAGATTTTCACAATTTGAAATTTATCTAAGTTTCTATTTATGATATTTTATTTCCTTAATATTTTTAATACACACAAAGGTTGGTTTCTAAAAATGTAGGTGTCATCATACCCCTTAATCTAAATATTTACAAATGTTATTTACTTTGCTGTATAAAAAAATTTTTAAATTTTAGATACAAAATGTCTGATACATGATTATAGTAGGATCTTGTAAAACTAGATCTGATTACTTATATATCCCTCCGTTTTTATTAACTTTTATTAAGATGGGTTTTACTGTCTGCAGTTTGATCTTAAAATTAGCAATATGTGCTTTATAGTATGATAATGCATTACTTTTCTGATATATAATGATTAGCATGTTTTGATATTTGTTCAGAATAAAACTTTTTATAAAAATAAAGTTTTCCCTGTTTATTCCATTTACTTAAATAATTAATTTTTGGCATCTGTAAATTGAAATTTTTTTTTTCTTCCAGATAATTGAAGCATCAATTTCATAGAAATGAATTGTCCTAGAATGGGTTGGTTTAAGAAGACTATTACTATCATACATTATTTTGAACAGATAGTTTGCTAATAACACCCTACTCTTCAAGTATTTTGAGGAAAATAAAACTTAAAGGTAAGGATTTTTTTTTTAAAAAAATAAATTATCCTCATAATCTTGACTTAATATAAATCAAAATTATTTGCTCATAAAAATTTTGCTTTCTTGATTTCTAAGAGTTGTTTTTTATATTGTATTATTTTCATTATATGTGTTGATTGTCTAATTGAAGAGAAAATCATTTCCAACTGTAATTTATTTATTAAAAATTTTATACCCTTGTATACTGATAAGAATTTTCCTTTCCTTGATTTCTAAAATCAAGGAAAGAAAATTACTTTGCTTAGAATTATTTTCTTTGATATATGTTATTTATCTTATTGAAGAGAAATTGATTTTTTAAAAATATTTTATCATTGGCAGTTGAAAGAATATTGAATATATATATTTTTTTATTAGAGTTGACTCTTTAACTTGCATTTAAAAAGTTGTATATGTTAGTACTATTATGATAGAATATTTTTTAAAAATTTTGCATGTGTTCTTATGAATTTCTCCTTAAAAAACAATTTAATTATGTAGGGAAATTGTTCTTGCATCTTAACAGCTCATTTGTAATATGAATGAAATCTGTGTGAAGCAGTCTTTTGAACAAATGCAAAACTATGAACTATAAGATGAAGAATATTTTGCAAAAAAGTTTTAAGGGATGTGTTGTATTCTCATTTAAAAAAAAATATCATTGAGAAATCGTCTGTTGAAGTAAATCCAAAATTAAAGAGTGTATCAAGGAACAATGTCTTAATTCTTATGCAAACTGTCTATCTGATGCTAAAAAATACAATTAATCATTTAAAAAGCACAATTGAAAAATTAAATGTGATGAAACAGAAATTTGAGATTTTTTTAGTTATAACTTTAGTTTTATTTCTTTGTATTTACTTCACAGTAATTCAATTATGATTGTCTAAGAAATAAATGTGTAGAATTATTTGTAATATATCTTACCTGTGCTCTTTATTGAAATAAAATTTTAGTTTTATTTATTGAATTGTTGAATTGATAGATGAATAATCACAAAAAGATGGATGTAATGCTCTTGATTATTAAAGATAATTTATAATGTTTATAAATGATTAAATTTAATTGATTGCAAGTTAAGCTTAGTATATTAAGTCTAACTAATTATATATTTTCTTTCACTGATAAACTAATTTTTCAAATATATGAGTATTAAATTGTTCTAATGGCCAAAACACACCTTTGAAATTGTTATGCTGTTTATTTGTTTCAAAAGAGACTGGTATTTTTGAGTTATAGGCTCTGAATCATTTGAGTTTGTTTTTCATTGTCTGAATATTGAATTATCTCATCATTTTTTTCCCCACGCTTATTACAAATATCACTGCATCGACATTGATTACTCCATAAAATAAAAGGAAAATGTTAGGAAATATAAGTATGTAAATAAATCAGTTTGTTATCGATTACCTCAGTATGACTAAATTTCTAGATATGTTGAATAGTGGTTAAATATTTGACAATTAGTGAAATTTTAGTTTTTGTTTCAGGAAACTGATGCTGAGATATTTATTTTCAAATATGCTGTAAGACATTAGTATAACTTTTCGTTATACTTTTTAAAGTACATTAAACATAAGTGTACAATTTTATACAATATCTTTTATGTATAAATGAAAATATTTTTGTTTATCATGCTATGAAAGGAACATTAATATGTGCACCGGACTTAACATCAAGATTGTTACTATTACTATGATCATTATATTATTAAAAGTGAATAAAAATGTATACATTGAATGATGTAGTAAGTATACAGAAAGATATTCTTCATTTTTATTTTGGCAACAGTGTAAATCGCAAATCTTCGAAAACTAATAAAATATTACTTAGGGATGCTAATTTGAAAGCTGTCAGAAATAGAGATGTTTTAGCATTCATTAAAGAAAGATGTCGATTGCAAGTATTACTGAGGAAATTGAGTATGTGTATTCTTTTATCAAACCACATCGGTTCAATTTGTGTTTAAGAAAGAAAATTATTTCTTCATTAATATATTTGTATCATTATTTACAGGGAAACATGACTAAATTTAATTTCAGTGATGTTATATCCAGTAAGAGAATATTTAATGCTAAACACACACACACACACACAAATTATCATATATTTTGTTCGAGTTTACCATAGTATAGAATTATAAAAAAATGTATGTTTAATGTATAATCTGGTATATATATGTCTGAGGACCTACTTCATGTGATGTATTAGACAACTTGGGATAGAATGAATTTCCTCTCAGGTCAGTTATTGAGCAATTTTATTCCTGTCATGACCTATTACAAAGCACAGGAGAGGAGGTTGCCCCACACAACCTTTTTAGGTTGAAATTGTTTTTGGTGCCAGGACTTTGTGAGCGATATTTATAGAAGTATATTTGTTTTTCTGCAATTGCTGCACATTTCTTGTTGTATTGAGCTTTGTTTGGAACATTTTTCATTTACATTAGTAGTAGTCTCAGTTTAGGTGGTGTGTCTATTTCACACATGTACCATAGCCATTTGTATCACTAATGATACAGGAGATTCTCCTTAAGAGTTTTATTAGGCTGTAATATCAACTAGTGTTCATTTTGGAAGTCATGAATGTCGTGTTGTTGAGGGGTCACTGTGGTGAGACCTTTGATGGTTCTTTGGGCTGAGTGAATTGAACTATCACATATGCGCCCAGGGACTTGAACTCGCTGTGATGATATTGAAATTTATTCCCCCAAGTTTAGATGGGGATCATTGCTGACATGAATTTTTTTGTTAGCTTGTACCATTATATATAATATTTTAGCATATCATTATTTGTTGCTTTTTGAAATTGAAAACATCCATCTTATTTATATATATAAATATATACACTGAATGGCCAAACTATTATGATCACCCTTTCAATACAATATTGGTTCATTTTTTGCCCTTAATTCAGCATGGAGTCCTCTTGGAATGAACTCTAATGATTTGGTGGTAGGAGATATGAGGAATTTGAGACCATATAGGATGAAATGCTCTTTCTAATGCCTTTCAGATTGGGCAGTTGTAGATTTACGAGGGCTATTTCCGTTTGCGTGTATAGTTTCCTAGTTCACGTGTACATCACAACGAGTCACTGACCAGTATCCTTTGCGATTACACTCGTGCCATTTCCAGCTCTGTAGCAGTCGTGTAAGCTTCGCTGTGCATCTTTAAAAGGTTTAAGGTGATTGAATCGCACGCCAAGGGGGAGATAGGTCTGTTATCCGTTTTTTGACTGCTAGAAGCATGTCGGCTGCAGACATTCATCGCCAGATAACAGAAGTTTATTGCACTGAAGCAATGAATGACAGCAAATTTCGAAAATGGTTCAGGAAGTTTAAAGATAAGAGCTTCACACTTCTCAAACGACTGGGGACTTTATCAAATCTTTTGGCTGGGAGGATTTCGACCATGAACCAACAACCCCGACCTTCCCCCCAGCGATTTCCACCTTTTCCGGTACCTCAAACACAGTCTTGGCGCGGGAAGCGCTTCAGTGACAATGAAGTGAAAGCGGTCGTGAACTCTTGGTTGTCTGACCAGGCAGCAGACTTCTTTGAAGAGGGTTTTCAAAACTTAGGTGTAAGGTATGACAAGTGCATTAATAAACTCGGCAACTATGTAGAAAAATAGGAAAAGTATGTACAATCCTAAAATAAAGATTTTTTTAAACAAAACATTGTCGTTATTTTTTTGAAAAATTGACCTTACTTAAAAAACAGCCCTTGTAGCTTCCAGATGCCTCATTTAATCTCATCCTACAGATTCTCAATTGGATTGAAATCTAGTGATTGTGCAGGTCCACTTACGAAGGTAAAGTTACTGTCATGCTCTTTGAACCGTTTGTGGACAATTTCAGCTGTATAACAGGGAGCATTGTCCTACTGAATAGATCCATCTCTGGCAGGATGCTCTATTATTATAAAAGGATGTTCTTGATCGGCAATAACGCTTAAATACCCATGGGCATTCAGACGTTCTTCCATCGAAAGATCCATGCAATGCCAAGAAAACTACTACCCCCCCCCCAAACCATAATATTGCCTCCATCAGCTTGAAGATTTGGGGCAATGCAGATAGGGCTTGTACTTTCATTCTGTTTTCTCCATTTCCGCACCTTGCCATCTACGTCTTGTGATTGAAAATTTTGATTCATTCGACCTGTGGCCCTTTTCCAGTTCTCTACAGTCCTATCCTTGTGCTCTTTTATGAATTTGAGACATTTGTTCTTGTTCAAGGCAAACAATGGAGACTTTAGAACAGTTGATTGACTACCATTGCCTATACGGTGTACTGCGCGGTGAGAACAGTTCATTCAGAGACGCATGCAGTTGCTCCTTGATTACGATTCGCCGCAATTTTAAGTAGTTGCTTTTTTGTTTGACTGGATAACCTTCATAATTCTTCTTCCCAAGCCAATTGTCAGTAGGTTGTGACGACATAAGTCTGACTTTGAGACTCGGTTTTCTACTTGGTAATCCACTCTTGATAAATATTGATAACTGCTGCTCTCAAACACTTCACAAGTGCAGCCGTTTTGCTGATACTGATTCTGACCCTTGAAGCACCTACAAACATCCCCCGTTTAAACACTGCTAAATCACGTTTTTGCATTCCGTATTAATAGCTATCTTGACCTCTGATGGCAATTACATGAAGTTATAACTGATCTCCTAAATGTGTCAGATGGCCATAATGATTTGGCTACTCAGTGTGTGTGTGTTTTTATATATATATATATATTTTCCTTAATTTTCACAAATTACTTTGAGTCTATGCTTTAGGAGATTGAACTCATTTGCTCTTCAACATTTGCTGTCATGTATTAAAGGTGGCCGCGGTAGCCAAGTGGTCTAGGTATCGGATCATGGCTAGCATGTCATGAATTCGATCCCAGTACCACTGAAGACTCGCCGTGTAGGGGAGCGATGCACGTAAAATCTGTCGAGAGCTCAAACGTCCTCAAGTTGGTGTGGTATGGTAGTTAGAAGAGGGGGGTGCCAGCTCAGGTGTCATCCGTGTCACTTGACCATGGTTCAAAATTACGCGGACCACCCCCGAAAGCCCTCGTGTAGCTGAACAGTGGGACGTTAATATTCACTCACTCAGTCATGTATTAAAATGTTGTGTATTTAAAATATTTTATATAATCTTTAAGAATGATAAAAATATACAGAGAATGAAAGTCAATATGAAAAATTATTTAAAAGTATACACAAATGCATAAAAATTCTTTTATGTATTAAATTCTATGTAGTTATAAACAGTGGTGTAACGTGGGCTTTCGCCAACTGGGGCCAATCGAAAATTTTTCGCCTCTTTATTTTAAGTATTAGTCTAGAAAATTAGTAAAAGTAAAAAAAAGCAGCTTTAAATTTTTTTATTGATTAAAAATGCACTTTTCGTGTTTTTTTCATTGCAAAATCTTTTATACAATTGTCAATATCAGTATGTATGTCATATTCAGTTGCCCGAATAGCTAAATTTGTTAGTCTTAACATGGACATAGTTGATCTGAGATAATTTTTTTATTAATTTTAGCTTAGGAAGCTTCTCTTGCAACTGGCATTACTGATGGCAGATGTTAAAAAATTTCTCAACATTATGACAATGTTTGGTAAGCCACCTTCAAGTTAGGACTCAATAATATATTTTATTAAACCCAGAGAGCCGGACCTAATGAGTTCTTTTTTACAATCTGGGTCTGTTGCAGCTACGAAAGCTTGTAGACGTACGTGCTCAAGTTGAAATCTTCTTTATTAATGTCTTGAGGAGCTTGATAGAAGTTAAGTTCATTCATGCTCAATACCACTTCAGGCCTTAAAAAAGCATATTTTTGCTCTAGATTCTGCAACTGTTGGAATCATTCTCGAATTTCAGCAGTTACTTTGTCTGTCGAAGAAAACATTGTTCGCCTCATGCCATCTTCTTACAACTGAACATCTTTACTTCCATCACCAAATACATGCTTCTTCCTGATTCGAAGTGACATAAAAACGAATGTGATTGCATAGCGACTAATAAACTTCCTGCATGTATTAAAACTTTCACTCATTTCCGTCAGTTTTCCTATTGCAGTTACAGTTTCTTTGTAATGGTGTCTAATATAATTTACAGCATCACCTCTAGCTCTCCGAGTGTGTCCTGGATCCTCTTCAAAACTTGTTCCTGTGGATTCAAGAACTTCCCATCAGTGCGTTGACGTAGGGAAAAAAAAGGAGTAAGGGCATTCTAGCATACCAAAGAAAGTCACCGAATTTACCTCCACACTGAAGCTGCATGTACGCAAACTAAATTTAGCGAATGGTTTGAGCAAGGAACAGATTCGGCATTAGGATTGATATCTTTTATCCGCTGTTGCACACGTATGTGGCATCCAGTCATCGTGGCAGCATTATTGTAAGCTTGCCCTCTACAGCTCATAATGTTGAGCCCATATGCCTTAAGTTTGCTTAATATCATGTCACTTATACCTTCTGCAGTTTGTTTTTCGTTTCAATGAAATCTATTTAAAAGATTCCTCAACTCTAACTTCCTGGTTTTCAATCGTCACATACCTTACTACTTGGCTTGTTTGATCTTTGTGGGAAGTATCCGGGGTGCTGTCAAAAATCACGGAATAATATTTAGGTTTTTGGACATGAACTATAATTACTTGGTGAACTTTGTTGCCTAAAATTTATATAAACTCATTTTGAATTTAGGGAGCCATATAAGTGAGAAAACTGTTTTGGTCCATTTATAACCTTACTAATAAATGTGCTCTCCGAGAACAGTGTCGTATTTTGCCAGATGTATCAATTCTAAGTTGCCTCTGTTAGTACTGGCGTCATCTTCCCTGTAGCCCCCCCCTCGCAATGCCAAATTTTGTTTTGCCAAAAATTGTATAATATCAATCATTCTTGTCAGAACTTTATGCCATTTTTTGGTTTCCTTTGCCAATAGTTGTTCTTTTTTATCAATTGTTTGTCCTTTCCGAAGTCTCTTTTCTAACTCCTTCTATTTGCAAAAAATTTCAGTTGTCCCATACATAAAGCGTACGTAGAACATACAATTGTACGAAACACCAAAGTCGTAAAAATTTTACGGCTTTTGGCTGCTGTGACTTCACCATGCGCCACTCTGTCGCACCTGCGCGGGCGCGATTTGGAATTGAAATATTTTTTTAATTTAAATATCGTGGTGCTTGCTGCTGCCCCTTTTCATATGCTGCCCGGGGCTATGGCCCCCTCAGCACCCCCCACATTATGCCACTAGTTATAAAAATATTTATTCAGCTTGAAATTCTTAGTTTGTTTCTGGAAAATGTACTTTATTAAATGGTGTTAATGATGCCACTTTTTAATGATAAGGTTATGTTTTAAAAAAAAAATTTCTTGTTTTAATATTATAGCAATATTAAAATGTAAAAATTTTTCATTATACCATTTTTATGGTTTGACAGATATTGCTAAGAAACATTTCATGGAATGATAATTGTTGTTATTAACTAATTATATATTGATGATTTTGATACTCAAGTTTTCATTTTCTTTGCAAAACTAACGTTGTAATGTAAGGGTGGAGGGCATTGAGTAAGGCTGAGAAGTGAGTGTCTATAGCTTTTTTTCCATTTTCATTTAGCATACATCCTCTTTCTTGGAAACAACCTTGCAAAATGTAGGATTATTGAAATAAATCAGTTCTTTTAAATACACACATCAAAAAAGTTAATAAAATATGAGTACACTAATTTTGATTAATTCCTGTGTAAACAGCATTGAGTACAGTGTATAAAGTTTTTTTCCTCTTTAAGTTTTCAGCAATAGAAAAACTGTACTTTAAAATTTTAAACTAATTTTTGAGATGCTCAAAAATGGAGGAATTTTTTTTTTTGTGAGTTGAATTAAAATATATGTAATTCAATTGGATTAATTTGTTTTAAGTATATTTCATAAATTGGACTTAATTTTTTTTAATTCAAAATACTGTAGATAATATTTTAACCATTATGGTATAAGAATGTAATTTTTTGATTATACTTGACTTTTTTTAAAGTACTATATAATGTATTACATTTAAATAACATGATACAACATCTAGGTGTATTTAATTTTCTGTTGGTTGAATGTTGATAGCTTGAATTGCAATTCTCAGTATTAATTTTACATTTATTCTCTATAAGTAGACCTGAAATATGTTTGTATCTGAAGTATGTTTGTTTTTCCTTGAACCTTTTTTTATTTTAGATATGTTTGTTACTCATTTATATATTAAATATTCAAATTGCACTGTAATTGCATGGTTTTTGGAATTACATGGTCTTACAATTATTTATATAGAAAGTTAATCTTTTTATGCTTTATTTTGAATGGTATGGTCGTTAAGTACGCAATTGCTTTAGGAAAAATAATTAAGTTTTTAAAAATTATTTAACAGATATTTTGTAATAATAATCAGATTTCTTTTTCAATAAATTTTTTTGTGCATGCATTTTTTAAAAATATAAATCAGACATTCATTTGGTTTGACTTTTGAATATAAAAATTTCAAACTAGGTGGTCATGGTTGTCTAAATTATAGATTTTGGAATTTAGTACAGTATTCAAATTAATGAAACATTTTTAAAATTGCTTTATCATTTGCTATGTGTTCATCTTGTAAATATGCGACGAAAATGAATTTTTGTGTATGCTTTATAACATGTTCTCATTTAATTTCGACTTTTCATTTCCTCTTTGTGCTGTCAGTTTTGTATTCAGTGTTTGCAGTTATGGAAATGTTTAAATATTTCTCTGTGTTGTAGCTTTTCAAATTTTGCAACATTTTCAATTAAAAGAAAAATGACCTCGCGATATTCTTCATCGTCTCGGAGAGATCAAAATGACAAGAGATATCAAGCATCATCTTATTCTAGGTCAAGCAAAACAGATCACGTGAAAAATGCACCAAAGAAAAAACCAGAGTGTAAGTTTTTAAACTTCATTGTTGATATCAAGTATTTAATAGAACTATCTCTCAATTTTATTAATTTTGTCCTGTATTTTTGTTTGTGAATTCAGGTTACATTAGATTTAGCATTTATTTTATTATTCTGCTAAATATTGTTTTTGACTATGTCATATAATTCAATCAGATATCATATAGTAGAGGTGAGGAACCTTTTTACCATTAGACACCACATGCTAGATTAATTAGTAATAAAGGAGGCCGCATAAGTTGATGTACCTATAAATGTGACTTTTATTAAATTATTATGGTTTTTGTATAGATTTAATAATTTGTACATTATATAGAAATATTATTTTAAAAAATTAAATCCTTATTTTTATTTCTTATTTGACATAAAAAAAAAGTTGCAGTATAAATTATTTTTGTATCCATGTAAGTGTAAAAATTTGATATAAATTAATCCTTGATGATAAATTTTTCTTATAAAATTATTAAATTCATAGATACTATTGTAACTTTATATATTTCATTGTTGGTATTTTTACTTATGTAAGCAAATATGTATTTGGATCTAGCTTTATAATGTGAAACCTAATCGGTCATCAAAACGACCATGTATATTAGTGTTGCCATGTGGCACTTGGCGACGTTCTAAAATTTGAAACATAAAATTGGCTATTCCCAGGAGCAGTCATTGAAACATCCATTCATGCCATTCTTTATTTAATTTCATTGATTTTCAAACTGTTGTAATCTAGATAATTAGATATTAATTAATACTGGTGCTAGTAATATGAAGGCTTCGCAAGAAACTCTGGGATGCAGCGGGTTCCCCGTCTCTGGCATTTAGTTATTGATTGGTGAGTCATCTTCACTTATGTGCATTTTTTTATTTAAAAGATAACTATTTCGTATTTTAAAATTTGATTATTACTTATCTTAGAATCTTAACCTTGAATGCTTTAATAGAAAATAATAAAAAACTTTTGTTATTTATTTAATTATTTTAAAAATTATTGTTGCGGTGGCCTTGTGGTCAGAGCATCGGACGCCAGACCAGAAGGCTTGGGTTCGATGCCCGATGTCACCAAATACCCTCCGAGTAAACATGGAGTACATGCTCGTTAAATCAGTGGGTCCAAAAATCTTGTGGGCAGTTGTAGAAGCAACCACGGGTGCAGGAGCTGGAAACTTATTTCCCTCCCCTCGAGTTCCATGCCTAAATTGTATGGGTGGAGATAGGTGGTGTCGCCATCTATCGTGTATGAACTGAGCCAGATCGTACTGTCACCTACATGGTGCTAAAAACTAACAGGCCTACACCTAGCCTCTTGTCACGATGAATTTTGTTGGCCTGAATCTGACACCGTCAGATGGTGGCATTAGTAACAACAACAAAAATTATTAAAACAATTTCAACATTATATGCAGATGATTTTAAAGCGACATATAAAAGTTTTAATTTGAGTTATTTTTAACGTCATTTCAATGCAATGCATAAGTGAAAGTTTCTATTGTTACTGTTTTAAATTTTATTAAGAGTATGAATTTTTAAAACTTATGATCCCATTAATAAAAAATATATTAAATCATCGATTACTAAATTGATGCAACCTTCTAAATTTTGTAATGTAACAATATCACACTACTTTAGTAAAACTCCATTTTAAATTTTAATAAGTCATTCATTTTTTGTGAAAACTTTTGCAATTTTAAATATTTATTTTAGTTTGATACCAAAGAGCTTTTTTTTAAAGTATAATTAGTACTAGAGGGCACCACTGAACAATCAAATATGTGGTGCTTCCAAAAAGTTCCAGGAATTATTATTTAAAAAAGTTATTTTTTTAAATTAAAAAAATGGTCTCCCAACTAATCACTGTTTTTTTCATAAATGGAACTTTCTTTGAAGTTTTTCATAGTAATTGCTTTGAAGAGAACTGCTTACTGCTCCTCATAAAAATATTTTTTGGTTTCAAATTGACATTTTTGCTTCATTTTCATCTTTGGAAACTTGTAAAAGAATCTCAGTGCTGGAGTACAGCATGAGTTACAAGAGTCGTCTAATCTAGTTTGGGGTCAAAAATTGACTGACCAATATTACCATGTATGTGGATACATTGTTGTGATATATAAACAATTGTTTTCCACCGTCACTACTCATCTTGTTTGCCTCCTACATCTTTAGCTACATGGTGGAGGAAGATTTGTGGTGCAACCTGACAAATAATTTTAAGAACCTAAACAATGTTTTTAGGAACGATTGCATATCCGAATGCGTGTCATCTCCCAACAGATTCATAGCCCTCTTTAAAATCTTTGAATCACACTGAAGCTCTTAATTTGTTTAAAATTGCTCTCTAAATGCTTGTATCAATATTTTGTAGGTTTCATTGAGATTTTGTTCTGTTGCAATAAAATTCAACACAAATTCTTCTACAACTTTCATAATGACACCAACTAAAAAGTGAACATTGAAAACATTATCACCAACCAACCGTCTTTACTTTTTTATACGTGTTTCCCTTATTATGTTGTTTCGCTTACTGCTAATCAAATGATGTGTTAAAGCCCCTCTCTCAATTAAAGACTTAGTTCTATGATAAATTCCAGTGGATAACTTAAATGTTCTGAATTTTTTAGTAGCATCATGTAGGATACTTTAAGAGTTTACTCAAGATTCTATTCGACTGTTATATTCTTGACTTAGCTACACTTATCATTTCCATTTGTTTGTATCTTTTGAAAAATAAAAAAATTAAGAACTTGCATGTTTCCATTAAAAAATTATTATAATTAAGTCTTTTTCAATATATTTTTTCTTTCGGTTTGAAAGCTAATATTTTTTATTTTAATAACCACTGTTTTTTATGTTCCTCTTTTAAAAGTAAAATGATCTAATTTGTACAGAATCTGACATCATTTGCATCCACATTCATCGTTGAATTTAAAAAAAAAAAATTTAATGCTAGTTAAACCTAAATCAAACATCTTTGTCTTTGTTTAGGAAATAGATTGTGCTGCTTCAATAGCTACCTTGTACAATTGTATCCTCAAAAGAGGGTAAGAGTGATGAGTAAAACAGAGAGGAAAAGTAGTTGAAAGAAATGATAAAATAAACTTTTAAAATTCGCTTTGTTTTTTATTGTAGTTCTAATAATATTCTTTGTTGATTACCTTGAAACTAGACCGATTAAACCCCAATATACATTAGGATTTCATGTATATTGGAAGTTTAAAATAACATAGTGCATTGATTTCAAAATAAATAATTTTTAATAATTTATATAGTAGAAAAGGATGGGAAATTTAAAAAAAATTTATGATTTCCAGATAATTCTAATGAAAATTTCAAAATTATTTTAATGACTCATATGCACTTTGGTTATAAGACATTTCTATTAATATGAAGTGCCACAATTAAGGAGCACATTAGACATTATGGAGAGGATAAGCCTATAAAATTATAGAAAGATATATTGATGATTTGTATTTTGGAGGAAAGGATATTTATGAATCCCTCTGAGTTATCTAGGAATGATGTGATAGTTTTAAAGACAGATGGAATAAATTTGTGAAAATTAAATGCTAGTTGTGAGGGACTAAAAAAATTGATTTCTCAGGAACTTGTTTGAAATGATAATGAATGTTCTAATAGTCTGTTGAAAGTATAAGGTTTAAATTGAAGTACAGTTAAAGATGAGTTATTAAATGTTATGTCATTGGTAAAGTGCTTTAAGAATTTCTTAAATACCAAGCGATTTGTTTTACATTCTGCTGCTATGTTTTTTAAATCATAATGATTTTATGAGTCTCTTTATATTTGGGATTAAGTGCTTATTCCAGGAAATATGGTTACGAGTTATTGATGGGGATGAGGAATCGCCGGAGGACCTAAAGACCTAGTGGGTTGAGTGGTGTTCGGAGATCAAATGTTTGAAGGATTTTACAGTAGCGGAGAATTTTTGCCTCTTCCAAAAATGTAAATGATTCTAAATGTTAAGTATATATCCTTTGTGATGCATCACTAATAGCCTATCTCAGCAGTAGCCAAGGTCTAGGACTCGTGGCCGGCGTGTCATGAGTTCGAGCCTAGTGCCGCTGAAGACCCGCCATGTAGGGGAGCGATTCACGTTAAATTTGTCAAGAGCTCAAACGTCCTCCCTTTGGTGTGGTGTGGTAGTTAGGAGAGGGGATGCCAGCTCTGGTGTCGTCCTCGTCACTTGACCATGGTTCAAACCTATAAGGTCCGTCGCCAAAAGCTCTCATGTAGCTGAACAGTGCGACATTAATATTCACTCACTCACTCACTAATAGCCTACATTATTGTTCATTATTTTCAGTACCTAAACGAAAATGGTGAATAGTGATTAGATTAATGTAATGTTGGGAAGTAGAATATTTCATCTAAAAAAAGCTCACATTATCTTAATTGGAGTTAATGGCATTAGAGTGATAGTTCCAGAAGTTGGAAAATATTTTAGTTGTTTTTTGAATGATTTAGTAGGCAAATTTAGATTTTGGACTTATTCGTGAATTATTCTTCATTAGATAAAAGTTTGTGCAAAGCGAAGAGAGTGGAAGTAGTTTGTACCTAATTGGGCTGTAGAACATTTGATCATAAATTATGGATTCATTGTAGGGGTCATGATAATCCAGCGGATATAGTTTAGGGTCATGTGTTCATTCAGAATTAATTATGGTGGTCTAGTTCAGACTGGATGTGTTTGAAACAGACTTTATAATCAGCATTCTACTAAGAAACTATCCACTGAAACCTGGTACAACAAAAAGTGAAATCTGGTTTTCTTTGCTAAGACTGGCAGTAATGAGAACTGCTCACTATCCAAATGTTCATTTGGGCTGTAACTATCGCAGGTGGTAGTCTAGTGTATTTAATAACCTTAGAATTATCTCCTATCCAAACTAGGTTCTTTCACACTACAGAACTGAACCAAACTCATTTCTTCATAATTACATATGTACGTTGAGAAATGTTTTTTGAAGAGATCCAAATTATAATGGGGAAAAAGATCTCCTCAAAGTAAACTCATAATAATTACATTCATAATTAGATAATGAAATGATCCTAAAAGTTGTTCGAATTTACCTAAAAATGCTGTGCATTCAATTATTCCAATTGCATTACTGAACTGATTGTGAGATATCACAAATATTTTCATGGTGATTCAATATTGATGCTTTCATCTCTAAGAATACAATAGTAGATCATAAATGCCTTAGTTGTTCAAAAAAGCTTAAGAAAATGTGTCACAAGTTTCTGACATAAAAGAGTGTGCTCTCTCAGTAACTTATTGGAGATCTTCCAATATTGAGACTGGAGGTAGAGCCTACTCCAGTTCTTCTCAAACTTTCAATGTTTGCAACTAAATTTTCAAGCATAATTTTCTTTGTGCTGCCTTCCATATAATAACAATGTATGGAATGCAATAATAATGTTCTTTGACTCTAAAGTTACAATTCGACTTTAATTATTAACCATATGAGTTATCAAGAATTTTGTGTATGACAAACCCAGTGAAGTCACTAGTAATTGTTAAACTTTTGTACTTAACTACGTATTGATACATTTATAAGTATGTTATATCAGTGAAAATGTGTCAGAATGTATTTTGTTTTGTTTTGCGTCTTATTAGTAAATTAATAATTCTTTAAAATAATCTTTTATTTTCGACTTTTCAATCCCCACGTAGGTTTATCACACCTCCTTAGGGGGCATTCCCCACAGTTTGAGAAACACTGGCCTATTCTAAATCAGGAGATGACCTTGATTGACGATTTCGAATGTAGCCCAGAAAAGGACTACGTGTTCAAGTATTGAAGAAGTATATCTGTGTTTTTGTATGCTTCATCACTGAAGCAGTTCCTCTGAAATTGGTGGGAGATCTGACAGGAAATTCATTTATTGCAGCTCTTATACATTTCATTACAAAGAGAGGAAGGCCTAAAAAAACTCTACAATGATTGCAGAACTAATTTTATTGATGCCCATAGAGTTACGAAAATGGGTATGAATCGAAATGAAGTTATTGGTTTTTAGCAAAGAAGGGAATTGCATGGAAATGTAATCCTCCTCCATCTCCATACTGCACCCCACCAAGCTGTGGGTAGCTTCTGAAAATCCATTAAAAAAAATCTCATGACACATGTAATTGGTTTCTAGCTTCTAAATTATGAGGGCTTCTCTACATATCTGGTAGAAATTGAAGCTTTTCTGAAATACTGTGCCCATTTGTAGCAGAAATCCAGAAGATTATGTGGCCATCATGCCAATGCACTTCGTAATTGGAACTTCTTTAGAAGGAGTTCCAGAGCCCAATGTATGCAATGAAAGATTATCTGTATGATATTGATGGAAACCAATACAGAAATGACTCCATCACTTTTGAAGAGGTGATCATTAGACTACCTGATACAGCTGTTAAAAGCAGCAACATAATTTAAAAATAAATTTAGTTCTCATAAAAGAGTACTAATTATCCCTGTAAAAATGGAAATTAGGCTGCTTCTTAAAAGTATATGACAAACTTGATGGAAAATTTCTAGTTGTAGAATTTTTTGAAATGATCAATTAACCAACTGTGTGTTACCATTTCAGAATTAAATATTGAATTGTAAAACATCGATTTTTTTCCCTTACTTAATATTAAGTTAAAGTAATCTTAAATTTGTTATTTTCTGTACATTTTTTAATCTTGTATATTATTATTACAAATGTTATGTATATATATATAGTTTTTAGAGAATTTTTTTTTGAAAAGCCATAAGATACACAAAATTTATTTTCTTATTAAATAATTTGTATTGTGATTTATAAGTTTTAATGTTACACACAAAATGTTTGCTATATGTTATTATTTTACTAACATTATCTACAACTATTTTGTATTTTATCTATTATTTTTATTGAATCTATATTTTACTCAAGATTGTATGAAGTGCATTGTAAATTTTGATGTCTTGGAAGGGCATCGGTCAGCCGTATGTTTAGGTAATAGATGATGCTGTTTCAACAGCAGTGTGATACAGTTGTGTTCTCAACAGAGAGTAATTGATGTGGTTAAACAGAAGAGGGAGAGGAGTAGAAATTGGGAGCTGTGCAAGGCATGAGATAGTTTAGTTTTAGTAGTTGTAAAATAAACTTATTTGTTGAGAAATCATTGGAATAAACTTAATATAGTTGATAATATCAACAGACTGTTTCGTTTTGAAAGCTATCTATCTGCCAAATTTTGTATGTATATATGCTTTTATGTGAATAGCTAATGTAGTTTTAAATCAGTAGAGAAGTATGGTTATAGAAAAGGGGAACTTTTATTGTGTTACGACTACAATTAATGCAAGTGGGAAAAGAATTGAAACTGATAATTTGCAAATGTTTATTTAGAGTTTGTTACAAATGTTTATCTTCTAAGTCCTCTTAAATGTTTGAGTATGAAAATAGCATGTTTGCGACTTAATTTCACACAGCTGCTGAAAATGTTTGTTAGTATTTTACTACACTATTGCAATGTTAATATATAATCTCTCTGGATGTGTGGAAATTATATATGAAGGTTAGATTAAATTCACATGTCCACAATTTTAATATCTTAAACAGGATCTAATCTTAATTCACATGAAACATCCCCAAAATGACAATTCTTTGAAAATATGGGAATTTAAAAGAACAATACATTACTGACTCAAAATATTATCCAGCTGAATCGACTGATATATATCAACTATTTGTCTAAAAAAAATTATTATTCTCAAGGGGGAAAGTTATAGCGGCTGAGACCTGAAGGAATTTTCAATTTCAAGATGAACTTCGTGTATTTGTTGCAAAAAGCCGTTTTCAGATAGAAATCGATACAGATATTGAAACAGATGATATATTTGAGGCAAGTATAAAGGAAATGGTGAGTTGTGAAACTCCATAGCCAAGTTTACTTAGAATTAGACTCATTTAAAATACAACTTGATCTTCATCTCTCAAGGGTACAATATATCTGTTGACTGAAACAGCTTGTTTCTCCATTTGTTTTCCATCAATTTGTTGCAGTTTAACTTAGCACTAAAGGTGATTTGTCGCTTTTGCAAGAAATTTCAATAAATTACATCAGCTGTAGATCGTGATCTGAGGAGTAAAATTTCGGGAGGGGTAAAGAAGTGTAGAAATGTTAGTAGTGTAGAATGTAGAATAGTGTCAACAATGTAGAATAGTGCTGTCTGTTTTGTGGGTCGTTTTTTATTGTGTGGGATCCGTTTTTCATTATAAGTGCAGCAGGTTCTTCGATATTTGATAGGTTCTTGTTTAATACTGTTATATGTAAATTAATAAATAATTTGTCTTTTTGGCAATAGTCAAGAGTTATAAGACACCTAAAATACTTGTTTACTTTATTCATTGCCACCTATCACCAAACTGTAGTGTTGAAGATAGTCCACTATCTCTTAGTCATGAGTAAATTTTTTATAAACTAGCTTTAATTTTGTTTGTTATTCTGATCCATATCTTCTCTATTAAACTTTGCAAACCATCGCCAAATGGTTTGTTTATTGTCTGTATTCCTACCAAATGTTTTATACATTTTTTAGAAATGGTTGCATTTTTTAATGGTCCTGTTTAAACTTGAACAGGAAGAGGATGGTGAATGCATGCTACTTTCAATGTCAGTTATGTTAATACAAATGAGAGAATAACTTATTTTCAAAAGTAATAGGGGTTCACGGTAATTCTGTAACATAAGATGTAAAAAAAATAAGCTATAGAACATTTTCATAGATACTTCAAATTCAGTGTTTCATTTTCACCATCTCTATTTACTAATTGCTCTTAAAATGCTTAAAATTTGTATGTATTTCAGTATGATAGAATCAGTTTTAGGTACTTTTTGGATAAGTTTGTTTATGCACTAGTGAAAAATAAAATACTTTTTAGTAATTTTTAATTATATTCACATTTACTAAATTGTGCCTTCTGTGTCTTATGCTAAAATTTATGAAAAATTATATTTTATGATTGGACTAGAGTTTTTATAAAAGAAAGTGACTATTTATTAAACCCCCATATGAATGATTTTAAGTAAGTGTACTGGTTAGGCTCAAACCCCTTTAGACATTGCTGTATATGCTGTTTTCAAACTGCAATTATTATGGAATTATCTTTTATTTATCTCATGCATATGTGAGTTGGCTGTAGGTACTGTGCATGTTTTATGTATATTTTTTTATATAAATTTATTGAGGCTTTATTGTACAACATTCTTGTTTTTATTCATGGTCTAAATTAATTTGCTCCTTCAACAATACCTTGTATTCCAGTATGATTCTGAATTATTACTTTAATTTGTTGTGAGTGTTGTATTAAATACTATACTGTTCGAATGAATTGGGACAAACATATTTTTCTTGTCTGAATTGGTATGTGATTATCAGTGATGTCCCGAACTGCCACAAATCGGTTATATCTGCCTAGAGATAGTATGACAGATCGACTTTGATTTACTCGTTTGACTGTTTTTAATGTATCAGTAGCTCAGTTGTGGATATTTCAGTGCGGCAGCTGGTGGTTATACTTTTGCTTTCCGGGTAACACGTATTACTTTTGCTTGTTTAAAGATGGGTTCTCCGAGGAAATTATCGCTCTTAACGAACATACTTCTATCACTGTGAGAGAAATAGTGGCAGTTGGTGTGATCAAATCAAGTGTTTCAATAATTTTAAGGACATTTCAAGAATCCGAAACATCCTCTCGAAAAAGAAACGGAAAATGTGGGCGCAAGCGGAAAACTGCTCCAAGAACTGATAAAGTTCTAATAAAAAGTTGTAAAATAATTCTCAGGAAGACAAATACAGACCTTTGAAAGGGTGAGTGAGTGATTTTTGGGGTTTATTGGCGCAAGAGCCGATTTCGGCTATAAGTCGCCAAACATTTGTTTTAATATCTGTGGTCTAGACGGGAAGAGAAAAGACCTTTGAAAGGATTTATTACAGTATAGGGCTGAAGCTAATGTCTCAATTGTACACAAATGCTTCAGGAAGTTGGTAGTAAGACAACAAGCTGGTGAATAAAGCAACTTTTAACTGAGAAAATGATTGGAAAATGTTTTGCATATGCCATAAAATACAGTTCTTGGACTGTTTAAAGACTGAAAAAAGGTAATTTTCAGTGATGAAACCCATTTATTTGTGCAGGGATACAAATCAAATGCAGTAAGACACAGTGAAGGTGAAACTCTGTTACCAGATCATATCCAACAGATTGTAAAACAACCTTTTGAAGAGATGTTTTGGGGTTTTTTCATAACAAATGGCACTGGAAATTAAGTTCCTCTTAAAGGCATGGTGCGTTTTGTCAAATACTTAGAAATACTACCTAGTAGGATTGTTCAATCCATGATAACATTGTACGGAACATTTCAACAGGACATGGCTCTTTATCACAATTCGATTTCAGTCCAGACCTTTATACAGGAAAATAAATGCAAGTGCTGTTTTGGCTTGGTAATTCTCCAGACCTAAATCCTTTTGAGAACGTATGGCGTATTCTCAAGAATCGTCTAGCTAAGATGAATTGCATGACAACAGAACAGATGACAAAAATTACTAAACAATTGTTGTTCCTCGTTGATGAAATTAAGAACATGTGTGATGCACTAGCGGAGTTAATGCCAAAACGTGTTCAAGAGGTCATTTCTGTGAAGTATATCTTCTTTCGAAGGTTTTTTAGAAAAAACCTGTCCAATTAATTCAAATAGTATAGTATTGTTAAAAATAGATACTGTTTTTATAGTAAACAAGAATAATAGGTAAGTTTTTTCTGTTGTATAAACATGTTTGTCTATATTTAACTTTCAGTATTTTTTATGTATTTATTAAATGATATTTTCAAATGGAATAGTAACTTTATAATTTTTTTATTTGGGAATATATTGCTTGTTACTTTTTTTAAGTTTTAAGTTAAATAATTTTCTTCCATTTGAAATAATGCTGATGGAGCCCTATTTCTTAGAAGTAACTTTTAAAATAACTCGCTTTTTATCTTATTATAGTGTGTATCTTGTATGTCATGTTAATTACAATTTATTTAGTATTTTATATACTGTTTATTACTTTATTGATTGAATGCTTTTTTAAGAATTTGTACTCCTTGTCACTAGTTCCGAAATGTCAAAACACTAGTGATAGGGACCTAGTTTTAACAGATTGTTGACTTAAGAATTGGTTAAAGTATATAATATGCTTTTGATATATGTCTTAATAAAATTAGTGAATTTATTCATTTTATTTGAGGTTATATATATAATAAAAAGTCAAAATTCTCTACTAGAGAGAGATGAATAATCAATAATCATAACAGGAAAAAATTGAAATTGCAAGATAACCAGACAATAGTTTTCGCAGGGGAATCTAAAACTTTATCTCGATATCGTGCAGTCGTCACAGAACCACGCATGTAGATATGCAGGTCGGTCCGATATCGCAATGAAATTCTTGTCCAAGCTATGTTTCTATGATTGAATGTGTGGTGTTCGTTAATGTTCCCGGGCCGATTGCATGTGCGTTGTTCGCTCCAGACCCTTACACAATTATTATCATGTTGTAGTGCAAATTTGGGCTCATCTGTGAACATAATGTTACCCCAATCAGGCACACTCCAATTCACATACTGGTGACACCACTTTAACCGTGCCCTTCGGCTTGGACGGATAAAGGAACACAAACTCTTGGTACCCGGGCGTACAGTCCATTCAAGTGTAGCCTTCGACGAACAGTAGTGGCAGATATCGTCTTCGTAATGGCCGTTGCAATCATGCATGTCTCACGTGTGGAGTCGATCTTCTAGTCCACGCTTGGCTATAACAGTAATATATCTATCTTTGCGGGGATCGTAACCCTAGAATGACCGACTACAGGTCCTCGAACAACTGTTTGGCTTTTTGAAATTGTTTCCATATAATTATGAAATTACTGAAGGATAAACTCCGAAAAAACGAGCAACGTCTGGTATTGACTGACCTGCTTCAATGGGTCCGACAACCCGACAGCGCTCATAATCTTCCATTCGTCTTCTGGAAGCCATAGAGACACGTCTATCTTGAAAACAAATCGTATGATGGCTTTTAACACCTTTCATCAGCAGTTACGTATTCAACTCCTGTAACCCTTCACGATACCGACTTATATGACTGCCTAGTTTGCATATTTCTCGAAACTGTGATTGGCTGTTACCTAACATATTTGCATACTTCCTTCTACCTTTGCAGCAAATTTCAGCTTCTTTAATTCTGATTGGCTGACGGAAATTAACATTTTCCTCTTTGTGCTTAAGGCTGTTTTCGGTCAATGTTAAAGGATAGGGATCAAACGGGAAGCACATTTGCCAGTAGGAAAAAGCTCCAACAATAATAAAAATTTATATGGGTATAAAAAAAATTATTGTTCAGAGGATAATGTTCTTTGAATTTTGATTTTTGAAAAAAAATACTCAGTTTTCAGCATTATTGCAAAATGAAATTTGAGTTTTCTATGTTAAAGTATAGGAAGTGAAAACGCGAAGCACATTTTAATAGAAAAAAAATTGATATTTTCGAGTAGAATTAAATAGTATATTAGAAAGCATGCTTCCCTATTTTGACTGGTGTAGCCAGAATTAAGTTTTATGTTTTTATTAATGAACTATTTTAAATTTTATGTTCATTCTGAATTATTTTTGGCGTAGTTATGATTATCTCAAGACGATGGCGCCACCGTCGTTTTGTTAAACGAATTTTTCCTGGCTACGAATGCATAATTTTGGCGATATCTTTCTGAAATATAGTCGCCAGCTGAAATTATGGTAACCTACAAGTTGTGACAAATAGTGTGGACAATAAAGAAGATTTATGATGTACACAGAGATTTAACATCTCAAACCTGATGAACTTTCCCATTTAAGAATGTTTTTAATATTTTCTGCATGTGTGCTTTTAAAATTTAATTTATATTTATGCTACTTAGATTTTTTTTCTTCCTGTTATTGATGAAATGCATATAAAAATATTTAAATTCTGTGAAGCGACTGAATGAAAAATTGAAAGTATACTTATTTTATACTTAACTGAAAGCTGGGAATTGACTAAAGAACACAAATTACTAATCCTTGAAGCTCACAATTTAAAATTTTAATCTAATTATTGTAATGCAATTATTATTATTATTTTTAACTAACAAAAAAAAATTTTTTTCATCGAATAGATTTTATATTTAACGTACAATTTTACCATTAAACCATTGGAACAATCATTAACCAAATCTTGTTTTTTTATTAAATTAGCAGAAACTTATTTGTTCAACTAATTTTCTCCAATTCTAAGCCGTACCCCAAATTCTCAGCGCGTTTTTGTGAGAAAAAAAACTAAAAATAGTGTTAAATATGTTAGCGATGTATGATAAATTTACGAAATAAAATGTGGCCGCGGTAGCCTGGTGGTCAAAGTAACAGACTCGAGGCTGGCGTTTCATGAGTTCGAGCCTAGTACCACTCAAGACCTGCCGTGTACGGAAGCGATGCACGAGTGAGTGAATAATAACGTCACACTGTTCAGCTACGCGAATGGTTTTTGGCGACAGACCTCATAATTTTGAACCATGGTCAAGTGACGAGGACTGACACCTGAGCTTCCCCCTCTCCTAACTAAGAGGGAGGACGATGGGAGGATGTTTGAGCTCTCGACAGATTTAACGTGCATCGCTCCCCTACATGGCGGGTATTTAGCGGTATTGGGCTCGAACTCGTGACATGCCAACCACGATCCTATACCTTGCGAACTCGGTTACCGCGGCCACAAAGCGATGCACGTTAAATCTGTCGAGAGCTCAAACATCCCGTTGGTGTGGTAGGAGACGGGATGCCATCGTAGGTATTGTCCTCGTCATTTGACATGGTTCAAAATTACGAGGTCCGTCGCCAAAAGCCCTTGAGTAACTGATCAATGCGATATTAATATTCACTCGTGCATTTTACGAAATAAAAAAAAAAAAAATTTGAATTAATAAGAAATTTGAAATAATTATTTTATTTTACCAGTATTATAAAAACTTTTTTTAAATAAACGAGAACCTGTGATTTTTTTCTATCCGACAGTATCTTGTTCAATTTTCCCCTCCGATGAATTTTTCCGATTTCGATTCTAAGCTGCACCCAATTTTTAGTAGCATAAGTGTCGGGGGGGGGGGGGAGCGCGGCTTAGATTCGAATAAATATGGCAATATCGTGATTTTAGTTTTTTTTCTATTAAAAATTACTGTCTGGCATTTTCTACCATTGAACATTTTCAACAACCTGATCTTCTTGACAAAGTTTTTAATATAATAGTAGCTGTGTGATTTATTTTCGGAATACATTTTAAACATATCAAATTTAGAATAAAAGTTAATTCAAAATATATATCCATTTTAGTTAAATATATCATCAAATTTTTAAGTAGTAAATTTTTTATATAACTTTTTTATGAAAAAAGAAATATGTGAGCCATTACCGTATGAACAGATATTGGCTGCTCATAGGTGTTTTTCTTTTAGTACTATAATTAAGATATTTATTTTTATTACTAGTTTTTTTTTTAATTAGAAAATAAAGTATTCACAAAAAGATAACTTGCTGAATAAACTTCTAAGAACACTAATTTTTAAAAAATTAAAACTTAAAGTAATAGAGCTTGTAAACATCCATGATAGGCAGTATTCAAGTCTTTGAACAATGAGGTAATATATGTCTAGTTGAAAAGAGAGGGGTTTGCTGATCAAAGATAGCCTTTGACCCCATATTGAACATTCCCCCTCAGTATGAAGGAAAGGTTACGTGGTCAGAGCGGGCGACAGTGGAAACACTGTCTGCTCTGGAAAGCTGGGTTGGAAGAGTGGATATTCTTATACCTATTGCATTGTTTCCCTAATCAGTCATATGGCATCTGTTCTACACAGTTTAGATCCTTCATTATACTGTTACTTACTATTAATTTTTAAATATTTCTCTGAAAGTTATTTTTATTACACTTCGCTATATTTAAAACGCATTCGCACTATAATATCTTAACAATTTAATATAAATAAAAAATGCATTTATTCTTGTAATTCGATAATCGTGAAAAAACAGAAAACTTCCGTAAAAAGAAGAAGAAAACGTTAGCACACGTGAAAGATATTTGCCATTTAAAATACCATTTTAAATTATGTTTGTGATTTTTAAAAGCATTTATTTACTTATTTATTTGCACCCTTTATCTGTTCTAAGATGGGGGGAGGAATGTGTCCGCTCTAGCCACGAAATATTATGTATCCGCTCTAACCACGGCCTCTTTACCCCACACCACCGAAGAAGGAAATGGTATGAAGAGACAGATGTTATTTTTAACAATCATTGAAACAAATTAAGAAAATTTATTATTTAGAAAAGAGAAATCACTCCCCCCCCCCCATCTCAATACTGAAAAAGCAAATCCAAATCGAATCCAGCGTAATCTCATGAATTATAATTGAAATTATAATAATTTAATTACAAGTGAAAAACTTTCCCCTTAGGATTACTACTTCGTTTTAGCACACGAATATTATTGCTATTTATAAATTATATATAAGTGCATATTATTAGAACATGTAAGAACAAACATTATTTAACGTAGATAAAATTTTCGATTCCGTACTTAAAACAATTGTCCTTTCATACTTATTATTTTTTTTAGAAAAAGGCGCAGCTAAAAGGCATATCAAAGAAGTTTACTTTCTACTTTGTAGAATCGGTGAATAAATAAGAATTATTCGACAAGAAATGTTTTATATAACAGTGAAAAAAGAAACCCCCAACATTTTTTACTATTTTGATACTTTTTTTGATTGATGATTGTTATGCATCTTCCAAAACTAATATGATTGGAAATTTTTAAAACATGTTATAGGAATATTATTATTATTATTATTTTTTTTTTGTGAGAGAAGGGGATAAAAGAATAAAAACAAAATTCTCCCCAAAAGACACCATACTCACCAATTACATAGAATTTATTTTTACATGGAATTCATAGTAAATTATGAAGATTTATTTGTAAATTATATGCCAGCTTAATTCTGGAAAATACACCATATAATTTTCTATGGTACTATATTTATTCGATAAGAGTAAAATTGCTTCATACTGTTAGTCCATTTTTAATACAACAGATAAGTTCTATTTGTAGTCTGTTTGTAGTTCTATTTGTAAATCTTTCGATAGCTTAAATGCTCTCCCGTTGGTGTGATGTGGTATTTAGGAGAAGGGATACTAGCTCAAGTTTTGTCCTCGTCACTTGACCATGGTTCAAAATTACGAGTCCGTCGCCAAAAGCCCTCAGTGTGACGTTAATGTTCACTCACTCATTCAATTTACGAAATAAAAAAAGGTGAATTAACTAGAACTGAACAATTATTTTATATTTTATCAGTATTAAAAACTTTTAAAAATAAGCGAAAGCCTATAACTTTTCTGTCCGATAGTATCTTGTTCAATTTTCCTATTGGATGAATTTTTCCGTCTTCGATTCTTTTCCGTCTTGCAACCAATTTTTAGTAGCATTAACATCGGAATTAAAATGTGCGGCTTAGATTCGAATAAGTATGGCAATATCGCGATTTTAGTCGCTGTATCTTTAAATTTGCAATTTTTTTTCCTATTCAAAATTACTGTCTGCAGTGCCGGCTTAAGCTCATTTCGATGCCTGGGAGCAGAAGATCCACAGGTACTCTTGTCATTGGCGAAGCGAAATTTATAACTAGAAAACCTGTTTAAGCCCAGCCTATCCGGGCCCTTCCCGACCTAGGGCGCGCCCGCCCCAAGTGCCCAATGGATAAACCGACACTGACTGGTATTTTCTATCATTAAACATTTTCAATTCTCTGGTCAAGTTTGACTAATTTTTTTAATATAATAGATGCTGCGGTTTCTTTGCGCAATACATTTTAGTTAAATATGTAATAAAATTTTTAAGTAGTAAAATTTTTATATAATTCTTTTAGTTCTATAGTTAAAATATTGATTCGGTATAGTTTATTTTTAAATTAGAAAATAAAGTATTCACAAAATGTGATAATCCACTGAATAAACTTTAAAAACACTTGCTTTTAAAAAATTAATTTTCTAAATATGTCAACGGTGTTTTTATTAGTTCACGACAAACATTGGTCCGAAGTCTCTAGGAAAGAAGAGAAGGGTACAAAAAAAGGGGGGAGGGTATGAAACTTTTATTGCTCTGTAATAAAGCAGAAAAGAGTGGAAGAAACTGCAGAGTGTGAGGGTGGAAAGGAGTCCCTGCTTTTGGTGATACTTGAAAAGTCTTCTGATGGGGTTTTGCATAGGACACTGGTGGCCAACCCAAATGACCTTGCGGGTCACTTCGGAAAAACATTACAATTCCTCAGCCACATATAAAAATATATATCTCTATGATAGATTTGGATTCATTACGAGCATTTATTGGAGTGAAAATTTAAAACAGAATGAATTATTATTGTTTTCATTATTTTTATATGTATATAAACATAGGTATTTCATAATGAAAATGCAATGAATCAAATAATATTATTTAAATTTATTTGATTAGTGAGCAGGGCCGGACCGTGACCTTTGGGGGCCCTGGGCTAACGATATCTGGGGGCCCCTTAAATAATTAAAAAATTTGCCTTTTTCCTAAAATATTATTGTTCGAGAAAAATTTAAAATATACGAAACTTAAAGTTTTCCCCCCAAAAACAAATTAAATACGTTATAAGCAATAACATAATTTACAAAAAAAAAACTTTTCTACTCTTTTGTGCTGAATTTTCTTTTATTTGCTCATCACACTTTAAATCTTTGGTGAGATCAATATTAAAGAAAGAAGTGATTAATAATTAAGCATAGTATTTGTCATTGTTGTCCTATATTTGTTTTCTATGTAGGGCATTTTAGAGAACGCACGCTCCGCTTCACAGCTAGTAATAGGGATCGTTAGAAAAATCTTTAAAATGGTATACAAATTTGGAAAAAAATGAACTAATTTCTTTTCAAAAATTAAATTGAATATATCACTACAAGTATAGGACTCTAACTCAGTTTTTAGATAAGTTTTTAATTGAACACCTTCATTTACTAAATGTCGGTCTACATCATCTGAATAGTAACCAGTAATAGCGTGAACACTCTCCAGGTCGACGTTCTCCTTACTTTCATCTTGCAAATCTATCAAAAATTTTAATTTCTTACTAAATTCTGCATTATACTCGACTTCTTCTATTTAAGTCAAGGATTATCTAACGCTACAGTAATCGTGTCTCTTAAATTTTTCTGTCCCATACACAGCTTTTTCTGTGAATTTATCTGCAAATTTTGAAATAACCCGTCTCTAGTTCACATCGCTATACTCTGTTTCTACATTAGGACTTAATTTTTTGGTTGCGTCTTGATACTCCTTTGATTTATGATCTGATCCACATGTCGTACATTGCTTATAAACCTTTTTTAATGACACAAGGAACTTATTCCCTTCACAGATGTCCAAGTCCCAAGAATCTGTTATTTTTTGTTAACTGAATTAAATCTTTCTAAAATTTCTTCCCAAAATATTATTAAAATGTCAGTTTCGAGTTTTGTTAATTTATTAAATAAATTTGCTACCTCTTTTTGAAAATAAATTTTCTCCTTTTCATTGCCACTAAATGTCTTAAGAATATTCATGATATTACAATATTTATCTCTTGAGGCTTCAAAAGGATCGTAATAACAAGACCATCTGGTCTGACTTAACCTTTTTAGGGGGGGGGGTAAATTTCAATTTAAAATCACGATTTAGAAGTTTCTACCTATAGGTCGAAGTAGAAAAGCAAACATATATTTGTTGCACTAAACCAAAGAAGTTTACGATTTCAGTTGCAACCTTAACTGATTCTGCACAACTAAGTTAAGAGAATGTGCAGCACATGGCACATAATTAGCGAATTTATTTATTTTTTCTTTTAGAAGAGCTTGCACACCATTATATGGACCGAACATATTGGCAGTGTTGTCATATGACTGTCCCTTACAATTATCCAATAGCAGTCCTTTTGTTTCTAGAAATTCTCGTAGATAACTAACTATAAACTTGTGTGACTAATATTCTTAATTAATGAGACACAACATCTTTCATACACTTTTTCCCGAAAACATTATCGTAGTATAATAGCAAGTTAGTAGTTGTGGGACAAATCTGCTGTCCATTACTATTGTATAGTACTTTGCGTCATTGTTATTTATTTGAGTTATATAATTATTTAGATTTGCTTGCCCATGATCTCAACTATTTGTTCATATATTGTTTTTGATAATTTACGATATTAACGATTTTGGTCGTAATTCTCGCAGTACAATATATTCACGAATGAATTAGTCGAACTCTGCTAGTAGTTTCGGGGTACCCATAAAATATTACCATTATGAGGAGAACCAAAAACTTCCTCGTGCCTCTAAATCAGCGATACTCAACCTGTGGCCCATGGGCCGCATGTAGCCCACCAGACCATTCTGAGTGGCCCGGTCTAGGACCGTTGAAATAACAAATTCAATTATTTAGGAATAATGTATTAAAAACTTAGCGAAATTCTATCAATCAAGCAATCAAATCTATCAATTTTGCTATCTATGTCATGCTGGTACAAATTGTTAAATATTTTTTTTCTTTTTGTAATTGTAATGGTTAGTGATAACAAATAACAATGCAGTAGCGACCATTTTATAGGTGTAACTAATTTTTAACTAACTCTCATGTCTTAAAAACATTTGCTGTTTCAAGACGATTGGGATCTTGACTATTTCGTAGGGAAAAAAAAACATGGATCAACAAGTTGTTTGATTTATCATGAAAATATTATATGTAAAAAATATAATTTTCCTCATAACTGTACTAACAAACACAAATCTTTCAATATCTCTTATTCTGGAGGATCCATTTAAAGACGAGATAAATTGATTTTTTCTTAAAAGAAAACTTTGAAACAGCAATAAATATTTTGCAGGTGGTAATGTCACAAAAACGCAGAAGTAAAAAAAGCATCCCATAAAATTTAATACATTATATATATTGACAAACACATATGAAATTGTTAATGATAAACTTAAGAATTATTACAGAAATTGTTAGAGTGTTTCTTAAATGCTTCCGATGTACTCTTTGATGAATTCAGTTACTTGTTCCGATATTTTTTTTTTTATAAAATCAAAAAATATTTGAATAAATTTGAAACAAAAATGCGCAATAAGAACAGACAGTTTATACAGATAATACTGATTTCAGTCAGTAGTTCAATAAAAACTCTTTGCTACCATCCTGCGTTTGATAAATAAAAATATTAATAAATCTGAAATAAAAATATGTAAGGCTTTGTCAAAAAAAAATCAAATTATCCAAGTACTTGGCAGCTTTGTTTTTACGACAGTAGAATGCAGACAAGGGGCTTGGGATCATTTATTAACGGAAATTGAAAAATCCCCCCGTAATTGGGTAAAAAGTGAATGAAATCTATATTTTGTGAGTTTTGTTTGGTATAGTTTTAAAATAAGATCCAAAATCATGACATTTTATATTTTGGCCAATTTTTCACATTTTAACTGTCCTTGATCTTATAGCTTCCCTCTCTCTTTTTATCATCCCGTTGCGGCCCGCGTAAAATACAGGTCAAATGTATGTGGTCCGGCGTAAAATGGTTGAGTACCCCTGCTCTAAATACTAAACATCTTGTAGCCAAATACTTTACTACCGCAATAACACCTTTGAGGACATTGTGGTAATATTCTGCATCGTTTCTTTGTTGCTCCTGTAATTGTTTACCTAAAAAAGACTTATTTTCTTTTCGTGTCAACCAAGCTAACAAATTTATATGTTCAATAGAATTTTTATGATTTTCTAAATAACTTGCTACATGTTTCCAATCAGAAAAGCCGGTTGTGTATTAAGAATTTGTTTCAGAAAAAAATTTGCTAGTCAAACAAAAAAAACACTACCAATACTAGTTGAATAACAAAACCAAAAGATCTTTCCAGCACTTGGCCATGATTAAGTTTTTTAGTGAAATGATTATTAGAAAATGATCTCTTTTGTTCTTTGTATTCTCTTTGCGAAACAGAATATATATTGTTTGGATCTTTATTTTGGATAAAGATTCTAATCTGTAGTTCTAATCACCGCTCTATGATAGAGACTCTATCATAGAGCGGCGCCGTGTACAAAAGACTAATTAATTGACTGTATTGATTATAGTTGTTAATAGACTGTAATTAATATAGTGTACTTAAAAGAAACTCTATTAATTACATAGGGCTAAAAAATTAAAGTTTTGGAGAAGTACAAAAGAGGCTTTCAGTGGTTTTTATATTATTATTTAGTGTGCTTATTTCGAAAATGACCTACATTTTTTCCCATCACATCAGAATTTTTTGTAAAATCGATATTTCTGTTAAAACCCTATTTGAAAAGGAATTCTCTCAAACAATTTAGCCTGAGCAACAGTGGCTTTCATCCAGTTAAATCTATGTGTAAATATTGGTTCTTGATTAGGCAAATTAATTTCTCAGCAATTAGATGAATTGTGAGTGAGAGAGTGAATATTAATGTGTCTCACTGTTCAGCTACACGAGAGATTTTGGCGATGGACCTCGTAATTTTGAACCATGGTCAAGTGACGAGGACGATACCTGTGAGCTGGCATCCCCTCTCCTAACTATCACACCACACATACTGGAGAACGTTTGAGCTCTCGACAGATTTAACATGCATCGCTCCCTTACGCGGAGGGTTTTCAGCGGCACTAGTCTCAAACTCATGGCATGCCTGCCATGAGTCCGGTGCCTTGGCCACTAGCAATTAGATGAAAACCATTGTTTCTAGACATCACAGGCTGTCTCTGATCATGAGAAAAACAAGAAATTTTCTTGAGGTTTAAACATTTTACATCCAATTATCGTGTAGTCTCTAAAAGAAAATCACCAGCATGCTATTTTAATTTGTTTTTATTAAAATATTTACATAAAATATATAGACTATTTTCTAAATTAATAATTATTAATTTCCGCGTATTCGGTGGTAGAGCAGAATAACAAAAGTAAATTGCTCTTGCTCTCGAAAATGAATCTGATATAGATTTCGGGTATTTTATTTTTGATTTGTGTGTATTTTTTACTGGTTTATTATTGTATTACTATTTTGATTGTAAGCACCTTTTCTGTTTATCTTCAACGGGGAACGGGCCCCCCTTGAACCCGGGGGTCCTGGGCTGCAGCCCATTTAGCCCATACGTAGATCCGGTCTTGTTAGTGAGACATTTGTTTCTCAACTCTTTCCCTGAGTTTTTGCAAATAGATCTCAATGCATATATTTGTACATCGTAATTGATGTTGCAGGTTTTCGTCCGATAAGTTTGAGCGCAATTTCCTGTTTGATTAATTTCATTTTCAAGGGAAACAAGTAATATAAAAAAAATTTTAAGTCATTTCCTACTTTGAATGAATAAATAGAAAGTATTTTATTAACGATTGAAAATTTTAACGAGATATATATAGATATATATATAGGGAGAGAGTAAACTAATAGTAGGAATTGAAAAAAAGAATGATTTGTCTGAATTGTTGTAACAATGCACACCCGGTTTGGCTAGTTTGGATGAAAAACTGGTTTTCGATGCCAACTTTTGTCATTGTTTTAGCAGTTACATTGTTACAATAATGGAAACGAATCTAAATTGGTGTCGAAAACCGATAATTAATGAATAAATATTTGAAAAAACTGTATTAGCATCAAGTGTCATCCACTACATAAAACAATACTATTATTTTGTTGCCAAATATGCGTAAAAATTAAATAATTTAATGGTTATCCAACAGTATAAATGTTAAAAATTTATGTTATTGAAAACAAAAATCAATAATTGTATGTGATTTAAAAATTGTATTTTAATCTGTTTGTATATGCAGCATAAAATATATCATGTCTATTATTATACGCTTTTATCAACGTTGATATATTTCAGAATTTGTACTGAGAAACGCCGGGGGAAAAATTGTAATATTTATTATTTTGTTTGTACTTTCTTCATTTAAAAATTGTTTAAATATTTTTCAGATACACGTGATGCTATTGATACTGCTATTTATAATAAAAAGTAATGTAATAAAGTTATTATTTGTGTATTTGTTTAAAAAATATTTAATTATATTTTGTAGATAAGAATTTGAAGAAAATTGAGACAATTCTTTGTTGATTTTCTATGTAGACTGGAAATATTTTTCTTATGAGAAAAGAATTTTTACTTAAATAAGTAGAACCAAAATCAGAGAGCAGAGTGCATACAATTTTCTCTTTTGAAACAATTAAATCTCTCCAGCAATGACGTTCAATAATTTACAAAATAGCTGTAAATTTATCTTTGGAGTTATCTTTCCAATTTTTTCGAAATTTCATAATTATCCATAATTCTGGAGATATTTGTCAAATAAGATCCATTACAAATTTATCAACTTCCATCCTCTTGAAAATTGACACATTTGTTTAGTAGTGCAGAGTGCCACTGAGAATTGTGCCGCATGTGGCATACGTGAAATAGGTTGCCAACCCCTTTTCTATTGCATAAAAGTAAAATTGTATCACATTGTTTGTTCATTTAACGTGAAATAGGTTTCCAACCCCTTTTCTATCGCATAAATGTATTGGTGTGGTGTGGTAGTTAGGAGAGGGGGGTGCCAGCTCAGGTGTCGTCCGCGTCACTTGACCATGGTTCAAAATTACACGGACCGTCGCCAAAAGCCCTCGTGTTTTGCTAATCAGTGCGACGTTAATATTCTCTCACTCACTCGCATAAAAGTAAAATTGTATCATTTTGTTTGTTCATTTAATACAGCAGATTAAAACGTTAAATTAAGTTTTTCATTGCTTTAAATCCACCTATTCTTCCTTTGAAAATCATTTATTCAGAAAAAATTGAATAGTTTCGTTCTCTACATCATTTATCTTGAGCATTGATCTTCAAACTGTGTTCCACAGAACCTTGGGATTCCACAAGTCACAATAAAAAAAATTGGAAAGTAAAAACTATATAAATGTGTATGCAAAACGGATTCAAGTTCTCATGAAATTCGTATAACCACAATTATCTAAAGATGATCTCATACATTAAAATTAAAAATTTTATTTATATATAATTTTGTTGTGAAAAACTTTTTAAACTTTTATTGTATTGTAATAAAATGAATTTAAAACTTTTTTTCTTTATCTATTAGATTGTGAATATTAATTTTATACTAGTTAGTATAATGTTTTGAAACCTTTTACATTTATGGGGAGGGACACCTATAATGAAGAAGATGGAACAATTTATCGACATATCAACAGATTCAATGCTAAAATTTAAATTTAAGTTAGAACCCCAAAATTTTAGGTTGCCAATTCTTGCAAAATACGCAGAATTTCTGACATAGCTGTGAACATTTTAATGCCATTCACAAAAATGTATTTAGTAAGTGAAAAATATTTCTCAACGCGAGTGGCTACAAAAACAAAATATAAAAACGAATTAAACACGGAATATGAAATGCTATTGCGCATAATTTCCAATGGCCGACAGTTTGTGTAAAAATTGAGAACACATATCTCGGTTACTAAATATAATGCATGCGCAGGTGACATTTGGATCACAAATTAATATTATCATTGAATAAGTAACATTAACATTACATCTTAAAATTTTTAAAATTGTCTTTTCATATAACATCAAAAATATGTTTATCTATATACTTTCAATTTTATTTTAAGATATATTCTTCTAAGTGTGGAATGGGATTCCCCGAAAACCAGTGCCGAATTACTCATTAGGTGGAGTAGGTGATTGCCTACGGGCCCCACGCTTTTCAGGGGGTACCAAAAATTAAAATAAAAACCCAAATATTTAGCTATTTTTTGCTGCAAGAATTAGTTTTTATTACAGATTCTATATAATTAGTGTTTAGTTAATCTTTTTTTAATTTTTGTCATTTTAATTGTGCAATGAAATATATTGCTAAAATGTTGTGTAATAAGATTATTAGGCTACGGGCCCCAAGAGTTGGACTACCTAGGGGATCTCCATGTCGTTTTATCCAACACTGTAGAAAACATCTTACAGTTCTAAGGGTTCCATGAGTCGAAAAGTTTGACCACTGATCTTTGTCCAGAAATAAGAACTCTTCCATGATGGACAAGATTCACTGCTATTTTACCCCCCCCCCCTCCTGAAAGAAAAAAAACTAGCTTTTCTTTCCAGTTTTACGATTGTGACCCCCCCCCCCCCTCCAGTCCTTAGCCAGCGTCCCCTTTCGCTGAGGGGAGAATTTTGTTGAAACGAGTAGCACAGAAAGAAAGTTATTGCTCATCTTGGGAATCTTTTTAGAAAAATATTTGTGCCAAAAATTTCGCAATAGCCAACGCCATCTAGATGTCATGTAAGATGTTAAACTAACGAAGTGACTTAGTTTACAACACATACAAAAAGTGCAATGAACTTTTAAGGCTCCCGTTGTCACGCCACCACGAAAGCCCGAGCGTAATGTTAATCCTATGGAGTTTCTTATAATTCAATTTACGTCTAAGGTATTGCTTTTAATTCTATGAAACAAAATGCATCCTAAAGATAAAAAAAATTAATATTTCTCTTGATTTCGATTTGTTAAAAAAAATTTCTAAATATTTTTAAATATTTATTAAAAGTTTGAAAATTTACATTTAGTGCGTTGAAACGATCATAAAAATATTTTCAATTATCGGATAAAAAAATGTAAAAACGCGGAAATCCTTTATTTTTTATGCTCTTTCAAACTCATATACTTTAAAAATTTTAAACTAATTTATTTGCGAGTAATTAAATAACTCAGCATTGCATATTTGGAATGAGGGGAAAGTAAACTTGTAACTCCTTCTTCTTGCGGAAGGATACATGAAATTTCCCCTGTTTTCCCTTGGTGAAAGGTGGTAATTTATGACTCTTCCGTGGATTGTGTAACAGAGATGTTTTTTTTCCCCAAAATGGGTCTTGTTTTCTAAGAATCTATAGCGCATTCAAGATACTATTTACAATTACATCATTCTTAGGAAAGTTTGAGTCTGTGCTTGAAAATAACTACAAATACGTTTTGTACAAAAAGCTATCCTCTGTTTTTTATTCCACCTTTCTTAAAATTATTATATATACTAAATAAGTTATATTTTACTAATAATTAAAATGAACAATTAATACTTATTAAATGCATTTGAATCGTCAGGATAAAGTGAATCACAGTTTTCGCATTCTTTTCTTACATATCTCCAAAATCGAAATTCATGTGTTTTTTTCCAAGTTTAAGTTATTTGAATATCAGCTGTTTTAAAACTTATTTTGCACAGTTTATTTCAGTTATTAAATAAAATGGATCATCGTCGCAGCTTCAAAAAAGATTATTTCTTTCGGCTAAATGAAAAAAGAATATAGGACAGAATTTCAGGAATTAGAAAGAAAAGTGTGTATTTCTTTTTTCAAAATTCTTCTTCCGCTGTTCATTTCAAATATTGTGAAAGTTTACATATACTAAATGGATTTATTGATCATCGCATTTTAAATAAGATTCAAATATTCCGAAGATGAAATACCATTGATCTATATGACGTTGATTTAAAATAAATCAGAGAGTTTTCCATAATTTTAAGAATATTTTTAGTAACATTAATAGTTTCTTCTTAAAACATATAAATTTCAATTAATTTATTTACTATTGCTACTGTTGTTTTTATTCCATTTTTATTTCCTTCACTGAAAATTCAACTTAGAAATAACATTGCAGAAATTTTTTTTTAAATTTCTGTCTGGAAAGCAGTATCTACATTTTGCATTTGCATTTATACATGTGTTTCATATATTATTCAAGATAACTCATCAATGCTTTTTTTCCCTTCAAAATGAATTCTAAGTTAATGCGCTATGAAAAATGCATTGCAAGTACAAATACAGGCAAATAGTTCCACAATTTTAAAGTTCAAGCCCAGCACCACTAAAGACCCACCGTGTAGGGGAGCGATGCACGTTAAATCTGTCGAGAGCTCAAACGTCCTTCCTTTAGTGTGGTAGTTAGGAGATGAGGTGCTATCTCAGGTGTCATCCTCGTCACTTGACCATGGTTCAAAATTATGAGGTCCGTTACCAAAAGCTCTCGTGTAGCTGAACAGTGTGACGTTAATATTCACTCACTCACTCCACAATTTGAATGTTTGACATCTGAGGAATTATAGAGATTTTCCCCAAAAATCTCGGGAAATTCTGATTGGAATGGGGTTGTACGAAAACACTTTCTAGTTCTAGGGGTTCTACGAAAACACTTTCTAGTTCTAGGGGTTCCACAAAAACACTTTCAAGTTCAAAGGGTTCCTTGAGTTGAAAAAGTTTGAAGACCACTGCTCTAGAGCCATATATGTTATTTGCGACAGACTTCGTAATTCTAAGCCAAGGGTGGCCAACCCGCGGCCTTGAATAATTTTGCGACCCTCGAGATTCATTACAAAATATGATTATTTTGTACAATATTTTTGTTTTTAATGTAGTGTTTTGTTACAAATATACTTCATAACTGTTTCTATTTTATTACCTTTCTTTTATTTTAATACATTCTTAGAAGTGTGCGGTATTGCAGTGCAGCATCACACTCGATTCCTGTAACTCCATCGCGTTGCCTATTGCTAGAATTAGACATATTTGATCCTTGCATTATTATTATAAATTATCTATGCTTGTATAGATGAAAAATAATGAAATCAATAATAATTCATTCCGTTTTAAATTTTCATTCCAATAAATGTTTGTGATGGGTCTAAATATAATATAAAGATATATAATTTTTGTTTGATAGCCCGCAGGATTATAATGTTTTTCCGAAGTGGCCCGCAAGGTCATTTGAGTTGGCCATCCCTCTTCTAAGCCAAGATCGGATAGCGAGAATGACACTTGAGTTTACAGATTCTTTGTATTCTTCATAACCTTTTTTGAACTTGGGAATCTCGCGTCTTTAGTCATTATGGTATATAATCCTCCACGGTTTTAAATGCTGATTTAAATTCTTTTTATTGTTTTTTATAAAATATATTGCTGGTTTCTGTTTGTGATATTAAAAATATAACATTAGTGTGATAAATAAGAAAATATTTAGTATGATTGGTGAAAAAAGTTAATTGAAATTAAAATCTGGAATACAATAACTTTAAAACGATTTTGTGATTTGCCGAGACGGGTAAATCCAAATCAGAATGTATGCGAGATTTTCGACAAAAGAAACGTGAGAAAAAAAATTAAAAACTGAAGGAGTACAGCCGAAAAGAATTGCACAAAATTCAACTCCACGCAGCAGGAATTTCTTTTTTTTTTTTTTTTTTTTTTGCAACGAACACAAATCTCTCAGAAACAAACGGCCGAAGCAATTACTACTTTACCAAATCTGTTTATCAGTCAGGTAACTTTACGATTGTCCGCTCATAGCTTTTTTGAATGATGAGCTCAAGCTCGAAATGAACACAAACCGAAATATATCGACAACTAACAGTGGTACTGTTATTGACGTTGTTTTTCAAAGGTTATTAAATACTTCAAAATCTCAAGTATATGTGTCATATTTTAGTCATCATAAGTCTATTGTGTGTGTGCCTTCCCCAAATTGAACAAGAATATTTATTTTTTGATAAAAAATTACATGACTCTTTGTGTTAATTAAATAAAATTTTCATTAAAGATAAAATTATTCGATAGAAAATTATTTCCAATCATACCCGATTAATTTTTTTCAGGATTTATGTTACTATTGCGTATTTACCAGGATAACATGTCAGATGTTACACATCATATGCGACTACTGTAAGACTCGTTCCTTTTTTTTTGTAACTGAATTTATATTAGAAATTCCAACACTAAAACTGTTCTTCCAAAAAATTGTGTGGGTCCCAAAACCAATGCTCAATATACTTGATCAGTGGCGTAGCTAGGTATCCAAAGGCCTTGGTGCAAAAAAAAGAGAGAATATTGGTGGAGTTTTATTAATTAAAAATATATTAGTATTTTATATATATATTTATATATATATATACAAAGAGCTGATTCACATCAGCCCTGTGTCAAGCTCTGCAGAACATAGAAAAGCAAAGCTACAAACTACTTACATGTATGCATATTAGTTTCCTTGTGAATTTAGTGATTACCCAGGTTCGATTTGACATGTGATAGACAGGAAATGATAAAAAGAATATGCACAAACAAGAAAATATAATACAAAATTATTATAATTATTTAAAATAAAACAGGAAAAAACAGAGGAGGGGGGTCAAAATTACATCAGTCGGTTACAGATACCAGATTGCGAAACATTGAAACAGGAAAATAGCTTATTATGAATCATATTGTTATAAAAAATAAAATGACCAAGAAGAAATAGCTTCCTGTGTAGTTTTTTTTTAGATGTATGGTAAGATATTTCGTGGAACTTGATGTTTATTTTCAAGTAAAGATTAGAAAAATGAAAAAATTGAAAAATAATATAAACTTTTTAATAAGTTAAATTCGCAACACTATACAAACAAAGGAAAGAATTTAGGGGAATTCCTTACAAGGTTTGAAATTACTTTCAACGGAGTTGCCATGATTACAGCTATGTAACAATCTTTTATATTTATACCTCAATTATGGGAGAAATTATCGCAAGCTCGACTTGCTTGGTGGTCAAGGCGTGAGGGTCCCCTGAGCTCAAGGGCCCTTGTGCACGGCACCACCTAGCCCATTGGTAGTTACGCCACTGTACTTTATTAAATTTATATAAGATTTTTTTTGTTACATGTTTTAAAACGTTTTTAAATAAAATTATTGAACTGAATCGGAAATAAAGAACTGACCTGAAATATTTCAGGAAAGAGAATAATTTAAATCACATTACACTATTCATTCCATTAATTTTATAAATTTCTCTTGTCATTAAACTGTTTAAAAAAAGGATTTTGATGCAATTGAATATTGAAGAATATCACAGAAAATTGTTTTGAATGTACAGAAATATATATATATATATAAAGGTATCTGCCTTAATTAAAACATATTTTTATAAAATTCAAATGAAAAACTAATGTTCCTCAAAACAGAAACGAAACAGCGTAAAAAAAGCAGTTTTTTTTTGTATAACTAGAATGTCGGGAACAGTTTTCATGTAATTGAAAACTGCCATGGGGTAGGCAGTAAAAGAGGGGTCAGTTGTCATGTAAATAGTCTTCAGTTGGTTGTAAACTGGACCCTCCAAGAACAAAAATAGAAGACGAAAGAGAGGGGGGAGGGTTTCCTGTCTCGAGCTCCCTTTGCACTTAGAATTCCTCTCTCAACTGTTGTAGAAGAGGCTTGTATGATTCTGTGACGTCATTTTCTTTCATCATGACAGCTGTCAGAACATAATCATCAGAAAATGGGATCAAATAAATGCAAATTTGGAAAAATAATAGCATGAAAAAAATGTTTATTTCAAAGTCAAGAAAATATTGAAAATTAAGAAAAAAGGCATATAATTTATCTTTTATGAAGGAACTATTTACCTCCGATCATTAAGACCAGTACTCATGAGTACTTGGCCTTTCCTTTAGAAACGCCCATTCCCCCCTCCCAGAAGAGGGCACTTTCATCGTTTTAGAGTTGGAATTTCTGTCTACAGGACCCTTAAGGGATTTTTTGTAGGTGTTCTGGATATCTGAGAAAATTTGTGTGTTGTGTGGGATGTAGTAAAAATAGTAATTGTAAAAATATTTTTGAAAGAAATGTCTCATTTGATGTTTTAAAATATATTTCATTAGATATTTACCTAAGTAAAATTTAAGAAATTTTAAAAATCGAATTTAATGAAGGAAAAAATTTCTATGTTTCTTGAATGGTTGACATATGATTGGTAATGTATCTATGAATTTATTAGACATTTTGTGAACAAGAATTTTGTTCTAGTTAAAACTAGAAAAATGTTAAAGGTATTAATATAGTTTAAGAAAAACTATGCAAATTAGCTGATATGTAGTGGGCTCTAGATGCATTAGATATTAATAAATAAATCATTAATATCTGATATCATATAATGATATTAACATAAAACTGGTTTCAAAATTGTCTAAATACGTGTTAAGTCATACATATTTTTTTTTAAATTTATTTTCGTTGTAAGTTACTTGTTTTTAACGTTAAGGGAAATATAAATTTAGCAGTATTACATAATATAATAATTTTTGTTATTGAAATCTTACTTTTTATTTTTATTCATTGCCATAAATCCTAATTTCCTTATACACTTTTGCTGTTTTTGTGATGTGCAGAAAAATTATTTTTAAAGTTGTTTGAAGTTAGAGTGCTAGTTATTGAATATTAAATTTTATTTCCTGAATTCATCTTTCATTTCTATAAAGGCAATGTTTTTTCCAATCCTGAAGTATATCACTGTGAATATATATATTCAGAGCAAACACACACAGGTCACTTACTTCAAAACTTTTAGCAAATTATTCTTAATTTCTTAGGTTAAATAACTTTACTGTTTTGTAATATTCTTCTAGATTCCTATACATTCTGAACATTTTTATCAGTCCTTAACTATTATAAGTGAAGCATTTCAGTGTTGGGTGCTCTTTTAAAGCATAACAATTAATTTTTGTTGAATGATATTTATTCACACAAATTTTCCTGCCCTATATATAGTCCTCTCAATTTCAGTTGTATGAAATAGTACCAGTGAATCATTAAATAAGGGTAGGAAATAATTGATGTACTATAGTAAATTTGCTAAATATGTTAATAATATTTTATAATTTTTTACTAAACTGTAAAGGAAATCATTTTGTTTGACAGATTTTGAATTTTATATTAAACTTTTATTTATTTTAATTTCATCATGTATGTATGTTTTACAATAGTAGAAAGTTTGCTTACTATATAGAAGGGGTTGCTAAAAATTAATGCAAATATACCAGGGAATGACACTGAAATCAATGCTGGCTAAAATGCAAAATGTATAATTAAAAAAGTTGAGAACTGTGTGCTGTATTTAAGTGTTGTAGTTTATTTTTAAAATGTTTTCTTTGGGCAGCTCTTTGCATATTCATTTACTTTTGCATACTAACCTGCAAACAAGTAAAAAATAACCAACTAAGTAATTAATAAAAAGTACCACAAAATAAATATTCACTAATCTAATAACAGAAACAATACACAAGAAAATTTCTATAATTTACTTCTAAAACTTATTTTTAATTTATTTCTGTGTATTATTATATATTTAAATTTATTTCTATTTATTTGTAAAATTTTGAAATGTATTCGTTAATTGAATGAACTAGTGCAGAGCATAATTGATCATGTGCTTGTATAAAATGTGTACGTGTTCATGAGTGTAAGTATTTATTGTATTGAAAAAATTATAATAACAATTTTCATGTGCTTTGTATGATTAGATGTTTAGTGTAATTTGAAATTATTTTTAAAATAAACTAGAATATTCTTAAAAATAATTATATATTTGAGCAAGTGTAATAATACAATTCCTTCAGAGGAAGTATGTCATAGATTTTTACTAACTTAGTATAAGAATTGCATTTTCTTCTTGTTATCAAAAGCATTGTATTTGGATTTAAAATTTCCATCCTTGTTTCGGTTTTTTAGGGGAAGGCTCGAATCGCAATTCGAGACAGACAGCTGTGGATTGTCGTCGCAGTACAGCTGCTCAGTTCTTTCTCGAAGAGAAACTTCAGGAGACTGTGTCAGCTGATAGAGTGGCACAGACTTTAAGAGATGCTTCTTTATCAAAAGATGAAAAAGGTACCTTGAAAAATTTAACAACTGTGCAAGAATTAATCATCGACAAAGAGCCTATGCTTTTGGATAATTTTTTAGATGAGGTTATCAGTTTTCAACATCATCAAAATTCTAATGTTCGTAAATTCATAATTCAGTTTATTGAAAATGCTTGCAGACATGATATCCAAATTCTTCCTAAGGTTATAGGTAATTTGATTATTTTACTAGGTGATCGAGCTGCTTGTGTTCAGAAAAAAGTCATTCAAGTGGCAATCCATTTATATGCGCTTACGATAAAATGGTTGTGCAAAGTAAAAAATATTGATGAAATTATGGAAGCTACATGGGCTGGCATGAAAGAGTTAAAGAATAATGTATTCGCTCTTCTTGAATCTGATAATGAAGGTGTTCGGGCTATGGTCTTGAAATTCATGGAATATTTAATTATCATGCAAACATTTAAAGATAAGTTTTTCCATGGAGACTTTTCATTGGATAAGATACCTGTTATACTTAAAATTTTTAGACCTCGGAAGTTAGAGGAAGAAGCAAGAGAAATGTTTCAGAGAATAGTGGACCTTCATGGTGCTACCCATGTTTCTAGTTTAAATTTAATGATTTGCATGCAAGTTTTAACAAATATTGCACGAAAACGATTTGAGTTCTTTCCTAGAGCTCTGCAAGCTTTTGAATCCTTGCATGCTAATTTACCTCCCACTTTAAGTCAATCTCAAGTTAGCAGTGTTCGAAAAAGTTTGAAATTACACCTGTTTACTCTAGTCAGACATCCTGGAGCTGTAGAATTTTATTCTCGAATTTCTATAATGTTATCAGATTTGGGTGCTTCACCTCAACAAATCAGTAGATGTTTTCCTCCTATTGAAATAAGCAAAAAGCGACCTGCTTCAAAAGATGGTGAAGGAAGTTGGAACAAAAAAACTAGAATAGAATATGATTCAACTACTTCAAATACATCTTTTTCATTAGCTGATCCCCCAAAATATAAAGCTAAGAATACAGCAATTGATATTACTGCTGAGGATTTAGTTTCAAAATTTACCCCTGTTAATGTTGCTGACTTGGTTCTTGTTAGTATGTTAGGTTTACCAGATGAATTGCCTGTTAATTTTCAATCACTTTACCTTCCTATTGCTGCTGCTGGTACTGAAATACAAATAAAGCACTTAGCTCGACTTCTAGCTACTCAATTAACAATTGCTGGATTAGGTAAAGGTGTTGAGGAAATGAAAGAGGCGATTAATAATATGAGAGCTAATGGTAGTGACGATGAAGAATCTTCGACGAAACAGATAGAAACTGTTGTTAGTCAAACTGTTGATTCCAGACCAAAGAAAAAAGCTCTTGTGTTGCTACCTAGTGGTGGACCTCCACCTGCAGATAGTAGTAGATACACAAAACGGGTAGATTTTGCATCTTCAGTAAAACCTCTCAAAGAAGAAGAGTCTGATAGTCTATGTAAAGCTGCTTTTTCAAGAATTTTAAAGGCTGAACAGGCTATTGAAAGAGCAGGTGCTTCGGGTATGCGAACAAAGATTTTGACTTCATTAGCTACTCATATTAGAGGTGATATTGCTACGGATTTGCAATCTCACATAATGGGGAATCCTCGTAACCGAATAGAATTAGCATTTAATTGGATTTATCAAGAATATTCAGTTTATAAAGGTTTTGAAAGTTCTGTTGAAGGATCTTTTGAAATGTATGAAGAAACAATTGACCGACTTATCAGTGCAATTGCTGCTTCTGATGATGAGCAAACTCGTATTCTCTACAGCCGATTTTTTACAGATGCTCCTTGTGTTACTGAAGGTATGGCATTTTGTCTCAAACATATTTGTGCTGATGAAACAGACAATGAAGATGCACTAGAGCTGGCAAAATGCATGACTGTTCGTCGACCAACAAAGAAGTTACTATTTTTAGGAGTTATATCTGATCTAACTCTTCATGAAAATGCGGATATAAGAACTAAAGCTGTAAATGCAGCTTTTGCACTTCACGGTACTGGTAATATGCAAAGTTTTATTGAAGCATTTGCTTTGAGAAGTTTGAAGTTTTTGATGAGTGAGGCTCCGTCAGCGTCAGATTTTGTATTCTTCAAAAAACATCCCCCTGTAAAATGGACCGAAGAATTAACTAAAGTTTGTTTACATTTATATTTATCATTACTTCCTCTTAATCATAGGTTAATCCATGATTTAGGAACTGTATATGTAGAAACATCAGCTGATATTAAGCGTACAATTCTGCGGGCTTTGGAAACTCCTGTTAAAGGAATGAGTATGGCATCTCCTGAGCTTTTACGTTTCGTTGAAAAATGTTCAAAAGGCGCAGAAACTTTAGTAACAAGAATTATTCACATTCTTACTGATAAGGCTCCTCCTTCAGCTGAACTTGTTTCACGAGTTCGTGATTTATATCGTAAGCGAGTACCAGATGTTCGTTTTCTTATCCCAATAATTAATGGGCTTACAAAACGGGAAGTTATATCAGCATTACCGGAATTAATAAAACTAAATCCAACTGTCTTGAAAGAAGTATTTCATCGCCTTTTGGGAAGTAATTTTTCTAGCCCTGTTACTCCTGCTGAACTCTTAGTTGCTCTACATAACATTGATCCTTCTAAATGTAATTTAAAAACTGTAATGAAAGCTACTTCACTGTGTTTTGAAGAAAAATCCGTGTATACACAAGTAGTTCTTGCTATGGTTATACAACAATTAATGGAGCAAGATCCTCTTCCAATATTATTAATGAGAACTGTTATACAATCTCTTGCAAATTATCCACACTTGTTAGGTTTTGTCACCAATATATTGCATCGTCTTATCGTAAAGAAAATTTGGACACAGAAGAAGATATGGGAAGGCTTCATTAAATGTTGTCAAAGAACCAAACCGCAATCCTTTCAAGTATTATTACAATTGCCAGCTCCACAGTTACAAGAAGTTCTTAATTCTTGTCCTGATTTGCGTGACCCTTTGTGTCAACATGTAAATACATTTACTGATCATCAAAAGGCTCATATTCCAAAGGCTACAATGGATGTTCTGACAAGTTTTAATCCTAAAAGTCAACAAACAAAGTCTTTACCTGATGTGCTTGCTGAAATGATCAATGAAGAAACAGGTGAACCTCTGCCGCCTGGACAAGACCATCCATAGTTAAATTCAGAATAAAAGTAAAATATCTTTTTTTTTTAAAAATATTTTAAGATTCTTGATTTAGTAAAAAGGCTCATTGGATTTTAAATATGCTTAGAGAAAAGGTGTTTTGTATGTACTTCTACATACATACGTAAACGCACATTTTAATCAAATTGAACTCATTTAATGATAAGCCCTGATTAATTGTAGGATGTCTTCCATAAAGATAAGTCTTCTATAATGCAGTCATCCTTCTCTATAAAATATTTGAGACTATATTTTTCAGTTTGAAGCATCCACTTGCTTTCTTGGCCCTATCGGGGTCTTTCTTGTATGGCACTCTTTAAAAAAAACCTTGAGTATAACTCAGTATATATTTGGCTATAATATACTTTTGTTATGAGGTTACACTGTTCATTTATAGTTAAATGTAATGCTTATTTGTATAAATTCCCAATCTTTCAAATTTTATTTTTGTATGCACTTTATTTGTAGTGTCTCTGAAAACCCATTATATTGAACGGTTGATGCATGTTAAATCTACCGAGGCTGAAAATCCTCATGTTGGTATGATGTGGAAGTTTGGAGAAAAGGAAGCTCCCGCTCAAGTGTCATCCTCGTCGCTTGACTGTGGCTCAAAATTACGAGGTTCGTCACTAATAGCTCTTGTGTAGCTTCAACGTACAACGTTAATAATCAATCAACTTATTTGTAAAATATGCATTTTTCTTTCTTTTTCCTATTGCTTGTTTGATATATTTTTCTCATCGAAGTGGATTTGGAACTGCCCCAGTTCTGTATAATCAGTGTTTCTGAATAATCTGTTACTCAAAATAACTTAGTCTTTATTTTGCATTTGAACATTACTTCCATCCTATATTTCTTTCTGCCTCTCATTTTCTTGTCATGTATTTATTTCTTGAATTTAGAAAATTTAAAGTCGATCTGTTTTTCTCCCAAATGTTGTTCTTTAAGATGATGATGATGATTAATGAATATTATTTTGTTGACTGTTGTGTGAAATTTCACTTCTACATTGTCTCATTGTAATCTTGTATTTATTATTGACAAAAAAAGTTACATTTCATGTGTCTGTAAAATGCCATATCTATAAACCCGGCATGTAGATGTGTAAAAGTTAAAAATTTATGATCTGAATAAAAATAACTATTGTATTTAAAGTAGCTTTTTTTGCCGAATATTACCAAACTTTTATTTAACTTTTATATTTGATTTTGAATTATAAGAAAAATGAAAAATTACATTAATTATTTATTTTGATGTGAGTTTAATGTAATTTCATTTAATTGCTTTTTTATACTTATATTAAAGTGTTATGAATCGTGAAACTTTTTGTTATATGAATATTAATTTAATAGTACTCACATATTATACCATCGACCATTTTCGTAAATTTAAAAAACGTCACTGAATTCCGCGATATGCAGCCAATAGTGGAAAACGCTTCCTGCGTATATTTAAATTCTATATATTGTTAGCAGATGCTCAAAAAAAAAATTTTCTTATAAGTAGTACCGTTTTCACGCATGTGCAAACACTTTAACCTTTTTTGCAAATGCTGGAAGATAATGCTATATTGTTAGTTTGTAAATTCTGTATTATTCTTTTCTTTGTTGTGAAAAATAATTAAAATTTAAGACCTATTTCTTATGGAAGCGGACACAGCGGAATATTTCCAAAAATACTGTCTACGTAAGTACTTGTAAGACTATGAGGCTTAGCTAAATGACGAAATAATAAGCATAGCGTTTTTCTAAAGAAAGCTCATTTTTCGCGATTTTAAATGCAATTACAGCATTTTAGCCTCCTAAACATTGTAGTTCTTACCTCTTTGGCTTACTTCAAGTGTACTTGTTTTGTTAATTCTTCTAAATCTTTGCCAATTTATTTGTCGACAGACTAATACGGAAGGAGAATGCATGGGAATTCATTTTCGGGCATGTGCAGAAACAATGGCCGCGTTTGGCGATCTCTTTTGGCTGAGCAAAATTGGTCGATGGTATAATACGAAGGAGTACCTCTTATATGCTTAATTAAAAAATTTGGATGTTTCAAAAAAATCTGTGGTGTCCCAACCTCTCGCATTTCGCGAAATATTAAGGACAGGAATCAAAGAACTTAATGACTAGCTTTCTTTTCATACCAGCCATTTAACAAGTGTTAAGTGTAATCCCCAGACCTGAAAATCGGCAGTTCAAATCACCCTGTCCTCAAGCAGATGCCATTGTCACATGGGTGAACTGTTCAAGTCACCGAAATGATGACTCATAAATTGAACACTAGATAGCAGTACGGCTTAAAACTATTAATTAATTATGCAATCCATGAAAGTTTAAAACATTGCAATAAATCCTGTCTAATGATGCAAACGACTATGACACATACGTCAACCAAACTCGCCATCTCAACTTAGGACTATCATAAACGTTACGCACGAGATTCAGTCCTACTGGGGCTGTATATCAACTGCATTAATGGTTAGAAAAACCCCTTCTATGCATCGATTAGAAAGTCCGACAACAGCTGAAAGACTTTCCTCACTAAGAGTGGGGTGTGTGGCAACACTTCTTCCCACAGGTCTCAAACAGCTAAATATTGAAATAAAAGTGCTTAATGAAGTGCCCTAGCAATGCTTTCTTTTCATCCTAGCCACATAGTGCATGCACAGCATGACTGTGTTCTAGCAGGTCAGTGATTCAAATCAAACTCTTATACCAAGGGTCTATGAAGAATATTCATCTGTCCTGAACCATGTAATTTGTAACATTTTTTAAATCCTCCTAAATCATGAAGTTTGGTTTGATAATTTACATAACTACTATAGTTTACATAACTTGTGTATGTATAGGACTATACAAGCTGATTAATAAAACAATGTAGGAAGTTTTCACATGTAGTATGTTATCCTGAAATCTTAAATTTATGTCCTAAAATTTTATGTGTAAGCAGCATGCATATGTCAACACCTATTAACTACATATCCTACTGCAAGTTCAAATAACTTTATCTTGATAGGAAAATAAACACCGTTAGAAACAAATTTTTGGTACTGCAATGTATTGTACTTTGCTTAGTTTGACTGTAGTATTCTTTTTTAAAAAAGCCGTTATACTGTTTTATAAATAATCACACTTGCAGAAAACACCAAAACATTTGCAACTGGGATTTTTTGTATCATAGCTTTTTTAATACAACATTTATATGCATTAAAATGACTAAATAATAATTGTTTGATTTAGTTAGTTGAATATTTTTGAAGTTTGAAACTATAAAAATATTTCGTGGTTAATTGGCAGTGATCAATGGGGACAAATATAAGCATTCTTTTTTAAAAAAATTTCTTTTATAATAAATTTAATATTTTCACTGCATTACTTGTAATATCACAGAACAGCTGGGCAGATTAAAAAAAATTGGAAATAGTTGCATTTCTCCTTTTAGGACATCTTCAGGTTGTATCCATACCTATCACAGATGCATCATCCTTAAGGTCAATTGAATTGAGACTTTCAAGTTCCTGTTGAGGTGAAATTCCAGTCAGCTCTTTTCTGCTAAAATTTTTTTTTTCTTCTACTTAACATTGATCTTAAATTGAAATGGAAGTTCGAAATCCTTCAGGCTTATCTTTTAAACCCCAAGACCTTTGTGTTTCTAAACATATATTACCATTTCTACATTGTCTAATTTGAGATTATTGGTTATAAAAATGGAATTATTGTAAAAAATATCTGGAAAGGCATGTGTGATTGAAACTGTTTCTGTGTAAAGAGAATGCATTTATAGTTAATTTTAAAATACTGAAGAAAGTATGCTTTACTTGTTTTACATAGTAATATAAAAATAGTTTTGTATACAGCTAAAAGTAATATCTATATTTTGTTATTAAATATCCATGTTATTTATTTATCTTAGTAATGAGATGTTTTCTTTGATGGATAGTTACTGTGAAGTATAATCTTTCTTTTTAAAAGGAAAAAGTGTGTTCAATATACAGAATTATCTAATCATGTTATTGGTCAGATTGATTTAAATTTTAACTGTTGATTTATTTAAAAAACTTCATTTGATTGTAAAAGTTTTTTAAACAAATCAAATTAAAATACTATTGGGAAATATATTTACTTCGTAATTTTATTGTATGAATATTTTGGCTAAAGGGGAAAATCAGTGAAGCTTGACTTAAATGTATCAAAAGTATTTAAATGCTTTATAAGTTGTTATTGATATGATTGAAAAATGTGTGTACTGGATATATTTTGGTGTATAAATTATGCAATGGTGAATTAAAATGTATGTATATTATATTAAAAATGCATTATATGATTTTTTAATTTTTAGTAAATAGGATATATCTTTATAATTCATGTGTATTCAAAAATTTTATTTATAAATGTGATAAACACAAAGAGAATTTTATTTTTGTCATTTTACTGAATAATGTACTATCATAGTTTTATTTTTGTTATTTATTTATTTTTTAAAACATTTCTCTTATTTTCTCTGCATTAAGGATATGCCTTCATCTTGGTTACTAAGGTAAATTTGCTCTTAACCATTAAATTCATATTGTTCTGCATGTCCGTGATTTTTATATATGGGTTGAAATTTTACTGCATATATATATATATATGTATATATATATCTTAAATATGTAAATTATATAAATATGTATATATATTTTTCAGTGATTATAAAATTCATTCATAAATTAGGCTTTAGCTTCTCCAATTATATACTGTGTGTATAAAATCACATAATAATGTCATCTCACTCATATTGGATAATATTGCTACTCAATCATTTACAATATCGCTGTTTATACATGCTAATTTATATGCATAATATCTGTTTTTTCCATCATTCACATTGTTAAACCTCATTTCAGTATTATATGGTACAAAATATTTCTTAATGAGTTTATTTATACATTTTTAGAGTAATATTTTAGTTTTTTAATAGTTGATACAAATAATTTGTAAGTTGTGATATTTACATGTTGTAGTGAATTTGTTTTGATAAACTATCTTTTTATTGATCATTATTGTTTATTGTGGCTTTCTTCCTCATTTATATTTTAAAGAGGAAAAAAATACTTTGCCTGTAATGAAATATTTTAATAACTTCTTTTGTAACTTTTTTCAACCCAAGTACAGTCTTTAAAAGAATGCATTACCCATAATAATTTATACAGTTCTAATTACATCCAGACAAAATTAATAATTTCTCTTCAAGCCATTATGAAGTTAACTTACTAATTTTCAAAATGTAATTTTTTCCTGTATTTAATTTTTCATCTTTAACCAAATATTTCCAAAATTCTGCATGCAGGTTTAAGTTATGATTGTCTTAAAGAGTGGGTATTCCCTTATCTTATGTTAAATAAGTCTCTCTTAAATATTTGGCCATAAAAAAAAATTCCAACCTGATGCTTTTCAAACATTTTTGCACTAAAAACTCGATAGTTTCTTAGCAATATCAAAAAAGTTATATTATGAAAAAGATGAATTATTAAATTTGTGTAAACCAAAAAAGAAACTGAATTGCAATACATGAAAATGTTTACATATTTGAATTCCTCATATCTTAAAATTTATATCCAAAATTTCTTGCAGTTCTATCCAATAAAAGGTCAACTTACAAGCAAACATTGTAGAAATTTAAGAAATTGTATACTAGTTTATAAATCTATTAATCTAATCATCATCCTATAATGTTACAAAGCTTGAAATGTATTTTGAATTCTTTGTGTAAACTAATCTATAGTACACTGCCTCTTAATGGTTTTGAATATCTCTCATCTAATAATCTAATTTGAATGACATTTAGAGTGTAAGATATTTAGAGCTTTTTCTGCAAAATTTATTCCAATGATGGGACAAAATCTGTTTTAAATGTTAATTATGTCAATTATCCATTCTCACCATGATTTACTTTCCTTTAAGCCATTTATAGTTATCTAACTGAGATCAGAATTGTAAAAGTTATTGAGGGTGTCTTTTAGATGACTGTTTGCATAGTCTGCACTTAAATGATTACTCTTTAAAAAAAAAAACCAGGAAGTGTTTTCATTTAGTAATGCAGTTTTATTATTTTCTATCAATAATTAAATATTTTTTTAACATTTTGATAAGCATTCTATTTTGATTAAATGTCTAATGTTATGAGCCATTATAAGATTTTTTTTTCTGTTTTAAATAATTATGTAGCGAATGCTCTAAATAGCTTACATTCCAAATTTTATATGAAACGGATTATTAGTTTAAAAAATATATTCAAAGAAAATACCATTATGATGCTGTATACTAGTTTATTTCATGCAAACGATTCATAACTTTTAAACTTTATCATCGCGAGATGATTGTAACGATAGTTAAGATTTATAAGCTGATATATGTAGTTTCTTAGTGTCCACAATGTTAAACCGTAAGTTTTTACCTTGGAGGGAATTTTGGATATCAAGATAGAGGAACTCAAATATATAAACATTTTGTTTGGTGTTGTAATTCACTTTCTTTTTCGTATATATTTAATAATCCGTCTTTCCCATAATATAGTTTCTTTTGTAATTGCAATGAAATTATCATTTGGTGCAAAAAGGTTCGGAAAGTATTGAGCAAAAAAATTTTTTATCGTTAAATATTTTAGGCACTCATTTGACAAGGAGGCCGTTCTTTAAAGACCTCTATAACTCAAATTTATAAGCAGACTTTTACAAAATTTGAGCAAATTTTGAGATGAGAAATTATACATGGAAAAATAGTGGATCCCATAATGGAAAAAATTACATTTAAGAAATCAATCAACTACATAATTTATTTTGCTTTGAACTATTAACATTGATTTATTGGCTTATTTTCTGAAGGAAATATATTTAGAATTCTTATCATAGTTTGCCTTTTTCTTTTCATAGCAAGGATTTTAAAGCAATTCCTATTTTTTCAGGGTTTTTTTTTCATAAATATGAATTTACAAATTTATTTATTCAACTAGATTTGTCGTCTTATTAAAGTCTTCGTGTGGCTTCAAGAAGTCTTCTTTTTTCTTATCCCTCTGGTCTGCCCTCGGTGGGGGGTATCGTTTCGTTCTCGACTCTGTCTCAATAAGATCATGATCTGGATAATTTTAAGGGTCAAATATTATTCCCGTACATATTCTCCGAAAAACAGGGTATTTCAAACTGCATGTGTCAAGTGGCAAAAATAATAAGACTGTATTATTATGTGATGTCCGTGTCTAGGTCTAGGCTTTATACCATAAACAGCCATTCAACTGATTGAGTCGAAATGCGGCCATCGATCAATCCGGTTTGTGCCTAGGTTTTTGAGTCGTGCACATTTATTTATTTCAAATGACCACTTAAACGAGTGTTTGACAATGCATGCTACATACTGTCTACTTTTAAAGATCTCAGGTTGAGCCTACTTTTGCATAGGGGCCCAGGGCCTCAAAAAATCTGTGCCCAGGGCCCCAAAGATTCAGAAAACTAAAATGGGTGCAGTAGACCTTGTCCCTCATGGGCTGTTGTGCCACTGAGTTAAGTTTTGATGAGTCACTATAGATCAATATATGTAACTTTTATATGTGTATAGAAAAACAAACAGAGATATTGCATTTTGCAATGACTTAATTTGTATCGTGTATTGAATTAATCGCAACGTAATAAATTACTTAGGATTAAGTTTTAAAAAAAAGACGCCAAACACATTTTAAAATGTTGCGTTTCTAGGAGATATGTTTAATTTTTAAATGTGAGTAGTATTGCTTATTTAAGAAATCTTATTTAAAGTTATTGCTTAATTATTTGCCTATATCTTTTGTTCTTAGATTTTTCAAAATATCATATAATTATTACTATTAAAAAGTTCCACACACACAATTGTTTTCATTTAATTGTTTTAATTAAAATTACAATAATTTATATAGTTCGAAGTATTACTAGTATAGTAAAGAGAGCTCAAAATATTTCAGTACCAAAGCTTACTTAGTTTCTGAAAAAACGTTACGATAACTCTATGGTAAAATTAGTTTATAAATTGAAATTTTATCCGAAAAAAGAAATAATATTGTTAAAATTCAAATATCTGGCACTTTTAGAGCCGAATTGAATGTACTAGAAAATATAATTAATAGAAAATAAAAATTACTAATAGGAAATTTTTTGTCAGAATTCTTAATAATCCATCTATAGATCAGCATTCAGAAATAAATTCTGATGTGTAGAACATTTTATCTACATAATTATGTCCTTCGAGTTATATGTTCGAGTTTTAAAAAAAAAATTTCATCCAGGTAAGTGGCTTAGTAAACTTATTTATGTATTTTTTTTTCACGCTTGGTAATGTGTGTACAACTTATTCAACATCAAATTTTGATTTGAATTATTATTAAATGAGGGGTTTTTTTTTTATTCCCCTTTATCAGTGTTTAGTAAATTGAAGAACTGCTGTGTGTTTCTTAAGATAAGTGAAATAAAATAAACACGATTGCCTTTTGAGACTTATGAAAAATAAAACATAAGAGCTAAAAATATCGAGCTACATTTCAAGAGGTTAGTGTTTACAAGATTTATAAAATCAGATATTGGCAAAGAAACGCGATTCACATACTCGGAATCGGGTCCCCCCCCCCTTCCTTCAATGAAATAAAATTACGAAACAAAATTTCCTTCTTCTTGTTAATTAATTGTTTTTGTAATTTTAATAGCTTATTAATTTTTGAGACCAATTTCAACAGACACACAATTTATATATGTATATAACATAATTAAATTTTGAAATGTTACAAATCGTTTTAAAACTTGCATTACTATATGTCTGGTAACTTATTACTACCTATTTTACGAAATAATATTCACTATCTCAAAGTTATAGCTATAGTTAATTAAATCAGTAAAAATATATCAATTATTTAAAAAAACACATTTATACTCTGTGCATAAATATGGTTTTGAACGTCTACTTAACTCAATATAGATATTTAATTATATGAAGATTTTATAAAAGAAAAGCATGATAATATTATGGTCTATGTAGGATTATATATATATGAAGTCTCAAAATATTGTAACGCTTTCATTAATTATTTAACTGTATTATAGAAATAAATGTTTTAGAGGAAAACACTTTGTGATATCACTTGTGTTTAAAACTCGAAAAAAAACATACGATTAACAAAGATTATTTAAATAATTACCAGAAAAGGTAGGAAGCTCACACATTGTACATGTATTAAAATCTTTCTTAGAAATCAACTCTCGAATTCATTCCAAGCGAATAAATTACAATTTGCCCCTATTCAGATAGTCATTGATGTATTACTCGAAAATTTGAGAGGTTTCTGGCTGCTTATTTACTCATTATGATGTCAAAACTAAATATTTCGAAAGTCTTATAAACAATTTGGATTTGTTTTTGCTTTTGCTTTTCTACGAGCATTATGAACTTTTTGGTTGAATATTGTTTCGTGTCAAAGGGTAGTATTCAAAAAATTGCTTTGTGTGATTTATATTTTCTACAGGTTTTTTTATACTTAAAAATTATTTGGATAAATAATGGAGGAAGTGATACTAAAATGTTTTGTGTTCTTTGTAAAATTTGATTTATATTTAGTACTTGTAGTTGTGTGTGACGAGATATCTAAAACACTTTTTTATGAATATCGTCAAAATTTTGGGTTTTTTTATATCTGGGTCTGAGAAACAAAAGTTTTGTTCTTTATTTTATTCCATGGATTTTTCTCTTTACTCTCTTATTTTGGGGGTTTTCTTCAAATAATTTGAAATCTCCATTTGATTGCACACATCATAAAAGTTGAATAACATGATTACGTTGTCAAATGAGCTACGGAGCTGAACGTAATACCAGTACATGAATTTATTCAAACTGGAGAAAAAATGTTTTCAAACGATATATTTGACCAGAAAATTTTCAAGCATTGATTATTTTCTATAAAAGTCATTAATTAATATATCCATGTAACAAAAACCATTTGGAATTTGATTATACAACGCAGTTTCTGTATAAATCCACACTGGTGAGCTAAGTATATCTGTTATATCTCACAAAATTTGAAAAAAAACCGCTTCAATTAAGAAGCTTATTTTATTTTATTTTTGGTTTATATATGATAAATATTGAAAGGTTTTTTCACACGATCAATGATTTTAAACAATAATTTTATCTTGGAAATCAATTTTTTTGGTCTCTTATCAAGTTGACTTACTTGTTTAGTCGTACGAGTCTCATTAATACTAAAAATTTATAAATAAACTATTTTTAAAAAAGGCCAGTTTTTTGGCATGTTGACTTTCTTTTCACTAGCAATGTGATGAATAAATATACAGAGATAAAATTTATTTATATTAAAAAAATTATATCAAAATAATCAAAAAAATTCTTGGAAGGTTTTTGATTTGCTTTATAACAATTTATTTCTAATGGCATTTAAAAGCATATTTTTACTTCTGTATCTTGATTTTTTTAGTACAGGTATACTTTGTTTTGTGCAGCTTCACTTGGTGTGAACCTCTCTATGTTGATTTGAGTAATAAATTTCATTTAGTACTGATTGATTCAAAATTTTACGGTTTTAATAGAATTTGGGTCAAAAATTCCCACTAAATGCAACCTCTGACAATAAAGTTCGGTTAATGAATTCAAAATGGTCTATCTGGCAACACTGGCGAAACAAAACGCTGCACATGCGTAGTGGCAGGTGTTGACCATTTACTCCCACCGTTGTTCAGTTGAGCGTCTTTTGTATTTCGTTTAAGACTTGTTTTACAAAGTACTTGTTTAGTGTGTTGGTTCTTAACTGAGAGCAGGAAAATGAACGTACAAAAGATCAATTTAAAGTTTTGTTTTAAACTTGGCAAGATATCGACATCAACTTATTCGATGCTGGTGCGTTATTATGAAGATCAAACACTGTCCATGAAGTGTGTGTACGAGTGGTTCGCTCGTTTTCGAGAAGGCCGGGAAAGAGTGTTTCTGACGACAGGCCCTGTAGCGAAAGTCTGGGTGAAAACAGTGACGTCAGTGACGAAAACATTGAGACAGTGTGTAAATTAATCACGAAAGATCTCGATTAACTGTGCGTATGGTAGCTGGACGATAAATGCTGTAAGGTACCCGTTTGACCTGTTTCATGAAACGTCTACGCAGGGTACGACCTCAGAACGCACAACACGGTTCAGGGTTTTGTTCACGACAATGCTCGCCCTCACATAGCCAATATCGTCAAACAGTTCCTGGCAATAAAGAAGGGGGGTGCAAATTGAAACTCCACCATTTTTGCCACATCTCAATCCTCCAGACTTCTTCCTATTCCCACTGCTCAAACTCGCTTTGAAAGTAAAGATATTTGACGATACTTCTGACATCCAACGAAACGTGACGAGGTTTTTGAACTCCATCTCAAAGGAAGACTCCTTGCAATGTTTTCAGGACATGTGTAGCAGATCTCAGCGGTGCATAGTTGCGGGAGGTGACTATTTCGAAGGACAATAAGGTAACTTTCGTTAATATTTCATCTACGTTAATGTTACAGGACTATTCGCCGAACTTTACTTTCAGAGGTTGTATTAATGCCTCAAGTAACCTCTAGTGAAAACAATTTTTCTTTGACCCCGTTTCGGGAAAAATACAATATCCGGAATGCTATAGAGAAATGGTCTTCAAACTGTGTTCCACGAAGCATACTCAGGGGTTCCACAGTAAAAAATCGAAAAGAAAATTATAAATGTACATACCAAATGGATGGATGTTTTCTATGAAGTTTATTTAGCCACAAGTATTTTAAAGTTCTTCCCACAGTCATTAAATCTGAAAATTTCCTTTACACATAATAATCTTATTTTGTAATACTTTTCAAACTTTTATAATAGTAGATTATTTTACGAAGAATATTAAAACATTTTTTTTTTCTTTCTACATACTACCTCTACATATCTTTTGTTTATTATTCCGGATTTTAAGAAATAATTCTATACTCGTTACTACAACATTTTGCAAAACTAAATAGATTTCTTTTGGAAAATGTATCCTTTTTTTATTTGTAGATAAGAACACCTGCAATGAAGGAGAGGGAACAACTTATCGACTAATTGATTTGATTCTAAATTGAAGCAATAACAGCTTCTAGATTTTAGGACCCTGCAGAATAGACAGGATTTCTCACACTTCTGTAAACGTTTTAGTGTCATTCAGAACAGCGCAGATGAGTGGTTACAAAACAAATTAAACACACAATAGGACTGCAGATAATTTCAACAGACCTAGACTTGCGCAAAAAACATACTATGTACGCCACTGTCTCTCGGCTACTTGATGTCAAATATTTCATCAACTCAAAGAAACGAGCTTATAAAGAGGAAAGAAAACTGCATATTGTGTGAATAATCTTGATAAATCATTTAACACCACATTAAGAACCGATGAATGATTGAAGAATACGATCAGATGAAGATAGGAACTTTGAAACAAGGCGAAATTTTTTGAAAATATTCTGTATAATTGTAGGATGTGCGAAGGAAAAAAAGAAATTTAAAATGGATGTACAAAAAATTTTGGGCAATTCTATTGTAAAAAAGAAATGTTTTTCTTTTTAAGCAAAAAAAAATTGTTCCATTATTTTTTTACTTTTATTATTTTTAATTAATTTTAGATAAATGTGCAAATATTTTTTGTTTTATAAAAATGTTATAGGAACGAATTGGTTTTTCCTAAGGAAATATTTCACTCACACGTGAGGACTCACTTTGTACGGTATTTTTGAAGAACCAATTAACCGTACTAAGTTCCCCCTGTTTAGTGCTTATTAAAGTTTAAAATACGCCTGAAAATCATTAGTATATGTCCAATGAATTTAAGATTAAATATACATTTATTTCCTCTAATAGCTGCCGAGGTTATGGATAAATGATTGTTGAATTTTATGTCCTAGTAAAACCTTGAAACATTTCTCTTGGCCTTTGTTGTCATTGCAACTGGTTACAGTTAAAGAGAATATAAAATCTTTCGTCAAAAACCACAAATTTAAAAAAAAAATCATTAGTATTCTAATCACAAACGCAGCGAAACATTTCTTGATTTATTTTTAGTATTTATCTAATTTTTATATCTGCTGACTGTTCATTTTGTTCTAGTATTGCGAAAATTCAAGTCTTTAAAATTCTTATAAATGCAGTAACATTTAAATTTGCAGATTCTCTGTAAAATAGAAATTAATAACTTTTTTGAAATTCAAGTCTTCGAATTGAACAATATTTCTTTTATTTTTAAGCAATACGACTCTTTCTGTTTTTATCTAGAGATTTTACAAACTTTAACAGATTTATAACTTATGACTTACACATGCATTTCAGTTACACAACCTAATTACTTGATTTATCATTTTAAATATTGAACTAGTTATAACTGACTTTTTCCCAATTAAAAAGTTGAATTTTTTTAATTCTGTGTTTTTATCTAAAAAACTAAACAAATATTACATTTTAATGGATATATCGTGAATAAAATAGAAAAATGAAGAAAATTATTTGACTGTTTTCCTCAGTTAAGCCAATTTTTAAGAATCTTTGTGTTTTTGAAATTTTAGTTTGAATATCAAAACACAGATGGCGCTCAAATAAAAAAACACACAAAAAACAAAATTCAACGTTTTTTAAAAAAATATATACAACTACAGAGAGCATACTTCATATTTTGATTGTTTAAGCCTTTTGATTTAATTTTCAACCTTTGAGATTCTTGTTTTTTCTTCCCGAAATCAAGTATTTTACAAATAAACCGTTTTTCAAACGCAAAAAATTGACAGAAGAAGTTTTCTAAATTCTAACATTACATTTTTTGTAATGCTTTGTGCTAAGTAACAACCTAATATGAACTTAATGCATATTGTATCAATTCGGAAATCATTAAAACAGAAAATATATAAATTAAACTTTGATTTTTAATCACGGTATATCTCTTATAATAATAATAAAAAGGAAAAAATATATAAATTTTCAAAAATGAATTGTAAATTGGAGGCTATTTTCTATTAATATTCATGAAATTTTAAAATGTGTGTACATGATAATTACATTTTCATTAGAAATTATTTTTTAATTGTTTTCAATCCCTAGAGTAGAAATATATTCCTAAAAATAAAATGAGAAAATTTCTTAAAAAAAATTTTGGAAATAATTATTGTGTGCAGTTACATAAAGTGTGTGTGTGTTCACACACACAGAAGTAGTAGAGTATTGAAATATTTCAAGTTCTATGTATTCATTGGCATATATAAATATTTTTTTAACGTTTCTCAATCGAACTTACTCATACTCGAGCCTATAGACCAGTGGTCGGCAACCTTTTAGCTCTGGCATGCCAAACCCATCTACCGATATTGATTCAGTGTGGCACACAGTAGGACATATTTCAAACATTTCGATTCCATAGTTAGAGAATAGAGGTCAATAATGCAGATTTTCAGTTTTATTATAAATTCATTTGGCATCGTTTAAAGATATTGCTTAATATAAAAATAAACAGCATAAAATATTTTTTCTTCAACAAAAATAAAATTATACATATATTAGTACGTTTAAGCATACGTATCAATAAGAAGTAGAAAGCATAAAATAAAAGTGTATTTCCCTCCATTATATTTAAATAAAAAGATAAATAAAAATTTCAATGCGCGAACCTAGTGCTTGCACCGCTCTACACTGGTGTGCAAAAATTAAGGACGAAGTCGAAAAATTAGCATATCAGCTGAACGAAGAGGCAGAGCGGACAGAAAGACCAATCAGGAGATTAAGTGAGGTGATGTACGGTAGCACATGCGCAGATATGCAGGTAGACGTAATGGGGGAGTGTCTGAGTAGTAAAGCATGTTGTCGGTGTAAGATTAGTATTTCTGGCAAAGAGATTGCACACCGTATAGCAGTTAAAATCACACCGAGTTGCTGCCTCAGCGAGAAATGGCGAATAATCAATCTGTTAGACGACATCTAGATGCTTTTACCCGAGGTCGAATCATTGGGAAGTTGGAGGAAGGTTGCAGTCTGACAAGTGTGGCTGCAGAGTTCGGAATTGCTCACAGCATCGTTTCACGACTTTGGAGACAATTTCAAACTACAGGAACAGCTATCCGGGGGTTCAGTAGTGGTCGTCCACGAGGAACCACACCCGCAGATGACCGGTATATTGCCTTACAGGCCAGAAGAAACAGGCGGCAGACAGCGGGAGAAATCGCTAGACACACGACACAGGCGACTGGACGACCGATATCGCGTTTTACCGTGGCCAGAAGACTGCACGGTGGTGTTCTGTTTGCACGACGCCCTGTACGGTGTGTGCCTCTAACGCCTGCCCATCGGAGAAGGCGTTCTCTGTGGTGCCGGGAATACCGGAATTGGAGAGACAATGAATGGGGACGAGTACTCTTTACAGATGAGAGCAGATTCAGTCTGAGTAGCGATTCTCATCGCATACTCATCTGGAGAGAGCGGGGAAGCCGCAATCATCCCTCGAACATCATTGAAAGGGACAGGTATGGAGGTGGCGGTGTTCTCGTTTGGGGAGGCATCATGCTTGGTAGTCGTACAGACCTTCACATCTTCGACGCAGGTTCAGTCAACGGGCCCCGTTATTGTAACGAGATTCTTCTTCCATATGTGCGTCTTTTTAGAGGCGCTGTGGGTCCGCAGTTCCTTTTCATGGACGACAATGCACCATGTCATCGCACAGTAGCTGCCGAACAGCTCTTAGAGAGTGAGGATATTGAACGTATGGATTGGCCGGCACGATCTCCGGATCTCAATCCCATCGAGCATATATGGGATTTTCTAGACACAGACGCTTGGCAGCTCGTACCTTACCACCAGTAACGATTCCGGAGCTTCGATTGGCGTTGCAAGACGAATGGGCAGCAATGCCTCAACAACTCATTGACACCCTCATTCTCAGCATGGGCAGACGCTGTGAAACCTGCCTAGAAGTCAGGGGAGATCATATCCCCTACTAAAGACCGGATATTTCTTGCTGGACACCCATCACAGGGATGTTTCGGCCTTCAGTCGCATTGCGCTCCATGCTACTTTTTCAATAAAGCTTCTTTTTATCCCTCTGATTTCTCTTTTAGTAAGTGTTGCTTACATTACTCATGTCCTTACGTATTGGGGATCTTACGGTATTAAATGTGTTGATTTGGAATGCTTTTGTACAAAGTTATATTGAAAAAACCGTCTCGTCCTTAATTTTTGCACACCAGTCTATTTTCATATCACAAAATCAGGGGTACGAGGGTCACTCTGAAATTTTTGAGATACTCCTAGGTTTTTTAAAGTTATACTTACAAAATACTTTTGGAGTGTTCAAAGTAGTCACATCCATCATCAATTTACTTTTTTTAACGAATTTTTCACAGATTAAATGCCTCAAACTATTTATTTCTTGGAATTGATGAAAAATGCATTTATAACTACATCAATCTCTTTTTCTGAAGGAAAACAACGTCCACGTAAGTTCTTTTTTAAATTCAAAAATAACCTAAAGTCACACATTGCTAGATCCGGAGAATAAGGTGGATGTATATGAGTTTAATCTATTTTTAACACGCTTTATAAGTTTCAGTTGCATGTAACGGAATCTTTGAATTCGATTTTTACCCACTTTTAAAGGTCAGATGAATTCAAATTTTGCACACTTATCAAAGACCGATGACAATACAAAAATTACATAATTTTGTTCCATTGTCCTGATCAGGACATCAGGAATAACGATTACTCAGATTTGGCGACTAATTCCATTTTCCGCTTCCAAATTTGGCAACTTATTGCATATACCATTTTCAGATTTGGTGACTAATTCCATGTACCATTTCCAGATTTGGCTACTAAAAGATTAAGTTATAACCTTATAAAAGCGAAAACGTTTGTGTCAACAATTGCTTACCATAATATAAACAATTGTCTGATTTTTCTGAAAATGGAAATAAAAAAAAGAAAGACACGTGCATATGACAAAAAAAAATATTCTACTCAGTGTTTCTCAAGCTGCGGGGCGTGCCTCCCTTGTGGGGTAGGGGGAACGCGAGCATACCGAAAAGTCCAAAATAAAAGATTTAAAATAGTTATTAATTTATCGAAGGGAAGCAAACCAAAGTATATTCTGAGATGATAAAATATGAACTACAGTATAAGATACTTATAAATGTATCAGTCCGGCAAAAAGAGTTTAATATTTGATTTTTCAATACTAAATTAAAAGCAAGTTTAGTAATTACTAGTGACTTCCATGGGCTTGTCATTTCAAAATATTATACATACGCTCAAGAGCCAAAACATTATGACCACCTGTCAATAACGAGTTGGCCCACCTTTGGTGCGCAACACAGCTTCAACCCGCCTTGGCATGGATGCTACAAGTCCTTGGTAGATCGCTGGAGACAGATTGTACCAGATGTTTAAGCAACGGTCACGCAAATCCGAGATATTGCGAATTGGTGGTCTTTGAACTCTGGGCTGCCGTCCCATGACATCCCAAATATGTTTTATCGGATTGAGATCTGGTGAGTTAGGCGGCCAGGACATTAACTGGAATTTAGCATCATGTTCCTGGAACCACTCCAACACAAATTTAGCCTTATGACACAGGGCGTTGTCCTGTTGGATCATTCCATTTCCAGCTGGAAAAACAGAGGCCATGTAAGGGTGCAACTGGTCCGCAATGATGTTCAAATACCCTGTAGCATTCATGTTCTGCTCTACCACAACCACGGGTCCCAGAGACGACCAAGAGAACGTCCCCTAAAGCATAATACCGCCACCACCGGCCAGTGTATGACCTACTGTACATTGAGGGAGCAACTGTTCGCCTGGAAGATGGCGTACATCGGCGTGATGAATGACAAACCGTGATTCATCTGACCAGGCAACTCTCTCCCACTGATCCATGTACCAGTCTCGATGTTCCCGGGCCCAGCGCAGGCGCAGTTGGCAATGACGCTTGGTCAGCAAAGGCGCACGAGTGGGACGTTTGCTGCGTAGCCCCATATCCAACAGTATCCGCTGAACAGTGTGCTCCGATACTATTCTACTTGGCCATGCATTGTATTGGGCTGTCAGCTGAGCCACTGTCTGGCTCCGGTTTTGCTTCACCATGCGAGACAGTCTCCGACGACCTTTTTCTTTGATAGCGTGTGGACGTCCAACACCATGTCGTCTACTGCTGGTTTCACCGTCATTCATCCATTTTGCATAAGTACTAACAACTGTAGATCGTGAACAATCCACGAGTCGTGCAGTTTCGGAAGTACTTGTTCCGAGCCTTCGAACCATTACAATCTGCCCTCTATCAAAGTCGCTTAGATCCGCAGCCTTTCCCATCACACACAGAAGTAAGTGAAAGAATGATTCTTCAGACTCTTCAGCAGCAGTTAAATACCACTTCCACCTGATCACGTAACTTCCACGTCATCCAGGCGAGCTCACTGCAAAATGTAGGGGTGGTCATAATGTTTTGGCTCTTGAGTGTATATTGATAATAGGTGCAGTTTATAAAATATTAAAGTCGCAATGTAGCTTTAGCGTCGAAGTACATTGTTGCTGCATTCAATACATTGTTGTATTAGCGGGGGGGGGCGATGAAAATTATGACTGAAGATTCGGTAGCAAATATAAAAGTTTGAGAAGCACTGTTCTAACCGCTAAACTCAGGCATGAAGTCCTTTTTTCTAAATTCTCTTGTCGGATCTATTAAATGAAGCATCATTCATTGCTCATTTTACCAAAACAGCTGAGAATTGATTCATAGGACACCGGATTAAATAATTTCTCACTAACTCTTCGATACAAAAAGTGTACTTTTGTGTCTAATACTAATGCAAGTTTCAGAGTGAATATTGAGCTCTTTTTAGTTAAAAATATCATTGACTTAACACCTTCTTTCGCATGAAATATTTCAAACTTATCTCTTCCAGATTTCCTTCAGTTGGCTGATCCTACATTTTTCAAACTAGGCCGTATCGACGCAAAGATAGGATGACAATGGATATTCCAGATTCTAAAAAATGACACATTTAAAATTAATTCATCAATGAATAAATTATGGTTTAAAAAACTGAAGATGCATGCTTATTGTAGATCAAACTAAAAAACAAATTATAGTTTTAAAAAAAAACTAAAAAACACGCTTTATGGTTAATTGAACTAAAAATTAAAAAAAATAATTCTTAATATAAGAATAAAATAATTAACGAGAAAATTAATGTTATTGGGGGTAAAAGCGTGAGGTGCTTTATCGAGAAAATTAATGTCATTGGGTTAAAAGCGTGAGGTGCTTTGCGCTACATTTTTAGCCTAACTCAAAATAGAACTAGTAAGAAATTATAAAAATTGGAATAGAGCACCTCAAGCTTTTACCCCCAATAACATTAATTTTCTCGTTAATTATTTTATTCTTATATTAAGAATTATTTTTTTTAATTTTTAGTTCGATTAACCATAAAAGCGTGTTTTTTAGTTTTTTTTAATTATTTAAGAAATTCATCTGTTAATCTGGCTGTATGGCAAGATGCATTGTCATGGTGAATCATTAGTCCCCTAACATTCACTTCTTGGAGAATTTCTGGAAGACATTTAGTAGTATGCCAGTTTGCTGTTACTGTCTTCTGTCCTTCCAACTTGCTGGCTTTCACTAATAACGTACTTCTGAAGAAAACGGCATGCATTACTTTTTTCATTGCCCGTTGTCTTTTCACCATTATCGGCGTGGTATAATTTTCAAAAACCCATACTTTGCTTTCTTGACGTGTTGGAACTTCAAAAAACGGCAAGTACGTTTCATCATCCGTTACAATTTTAGGAATGATACAGTGGCCACCATCATTTAGGAATTTAAGGGTTTTTTTTTTTACTGAGTCTGAGACGCTCCTCTTTTTGGTGCTCTGTTAGCTTATGGGAAACCCATCGGCAACCTACTTTTTTCATAAGTAATTCATCATGAATAATTTTGTATATGGTTGTGGATCCAATGTTAAGTTCCTTCAGTATCATTGGAAGGTACAGCGATTATCATACATTGACGTTTTTCGTATGATAGACACATTATCCGGGATTACTGCCGACCGCGGTCTTCCTGTGAGTTCTTCATCCTGAAGAGAATTGAGACCACTGCAAAATTCTTTAAACTACCTGAATAGAGTAGCACGACATGAAAATTCATCACAAAATGCTGATTACAACCGTTGAAACCATTCCTCTTGATTTAATCCTGCTTTAAAATCATAGAAAGTCATAGCACGATAATGTTCTCGCGTCAACGTTTTCTCTTCTGTCTAAAATTTATTCTACGCTAAACAACTTGAAGCAAGTCATTAAAAAAAAACGTCTGCTGCGTTAAAATACTTTGTATTTTCAAATTAAGCCATTAATTTTGTTTTGTAACTTCTCGTCTGCACACCCCTCAAAAATTTCAGAGTTACCCTTGTATAATTTGTGACTCTATTAGACACGATTCTCAGCATTCAGCTGTTAAACAATTTCTTACGGACTCAAAATATTTTTCATTTGAGGAAATCTTTTTTTCTTAGATATGTAGAACCAAAAGCAGAAAGCATAGTACAGTAGAACGTCGTTTATCCGAATCAATTGGGACCGGACACTGTTCGGATACACGATTGTTCGGATAACCGAAAACCGAATGCAATCCATGCAGTATATGATACTGGACACTATATAAATATTGAAAATCATCACATGCAGGAAACGTGCTTGAAGAAAAAGCCAAATAGGTGCAAAACGTCGCAATTTTATCTTGATTGTGGAAAATAATCACTTATTTTTCGCTGTACCATTGTACACTTTCGTTTTTTCACTGCAAGGTCTCTGATTCTCTTCAGCAGCTGTAGTTGAGTAGGACAGCACTCTGATTGTTGTTCGTACGACTCCATAGCTGTCTCTAACGCTTAAAATGCGTCAGCATTTGATGGACCCTTGCTACTTTCGTTGTTGCTGTTGTTGTCCTCGTCTTCATCCGTTTCATCGTCGACAGGGTCGGATTCTTCTTGCACGGAAGTCACTGTCTCGTCATTTCAGCATCGCATGCTATCCAGGTTTCTACATCAACAAAAGAGCACGTATACACCCCCTCACTTGAAAACAAACTGACTTAATATTCCGCACAGATGTTTACCAAATCACACAACTGAAATTCCCCAAATATCCCTCACCTTGGGTTTTACCGTCAGTTTTGGCCTCACAGGAAACAAATGCTATGCATTGCAATGTTCGAAAATGTATCCGGACTAGGTTCGGATATTTGACGTTCCGGATAAAAAACATTCGGATGAACAACGTTCTTCTGTACATGCAATTTTCTTTCTTTAAATCATTAAATCTCTCCAGAAATGACATTCAGTAATTTACAAAATATCTGCACAGTTATTTTTCAGATTTTTAGTAATTCCGAAGGTGTTTGCCAATTAAGGTCCATTACCAATTTACAATTTCCATCCATTCAAAATTTGACAAATTTGCAGAGTGCCACTGAGAATTGTACCATGTGCCATAGGTTGCCGACTCCTGCTATAGACTATTTCTCCCTTTTAAGGCTAAAATTATATATGTACAAATATTGTCAAAATTTCTCTACAAGAGAGATGGATAAACATTTATCAAAACTGAAAAAAATTGAAATTGCAAGATAACCAGACAATAGATTTTAAAAAGGATATATGAAAAAATTAAAATAATAAAGTATGGATGGTACAGTATTATAAACATTGCTGACTTAGGACAGCTTATATATAAAATAATTTTTATAAAAGTGGGGTTGAACATGTTTTGTGGCAGCCAAACTTTTCACTTTCTGTTAATAATACTGAGCAAAAACCTATTGAAAATAATGGATATGAAATCTAAATCCGTAATGTGAGAAAAACGTAACTTACCAAAAAATTGCATTTAAAAATGCAGAGCCCGCGCTAAATCTGAGTACAATAAACAAGTTATTGCCAAATTCTGGACCCAAATGCAAATTCTAAGCATAGGAATGGCTGAATAGTTGAACTTAGCAAAAGTATGAAAAGAATAGAAATAATAAATTAAGAATTCTAAACATACTAGGGACATACCTTAGGGACACTAAGATTATATATGATTTAAAAAAATACATTTAATTAAATTTAAAAAAATCTAAGAGAACAAGTAATTTTATCGAAAATTAGAATTTTGAGGTAATTAAAACTATCTATGAAAAATAATAAATTTATAATAATAAACTTGGAAAATTAATCCTTTCTATTTAGAATTTCTTTATTCAAATAACTCTTAATAAAATTAATTGGGTATTTTTGAATTAAGCAGTATTTAATAAAATGTTCATAGTTTTTTTTTTAAATATTTTTCTGATTTATTTGAAACTAGAAATTTATTGCATTTTGTGTAATTAATAACAATATTTCTGAACATAGAAACATGTACATTACTCTCCCAATGTAGTACTTTTATAATATTGAAATTAAAGTCTTCTCGTTTATCATAAATATTAGTAACTATTTTATTATCTTTTTATTTAATTTCTATATCAAGGAAATTTGCTTCATAGTTGTTACTATTTGTCTATATTAAATTAAGATATTGTGGATAAAAATTAATGTTAGGTTTAAAGATGTCTTGCTTGCCAAAAATGATTATATCATCTATATAGCAAAAAATGTAATATTCTGAGTTGTCAATGTGAAACTATTTTCAAAATAATGTAAATGTAAATTGGCAAGACAGTGGCTAGCTAGGCCACCTTGTGGCAAATATTTAATCTGTTGATAATAGTTACCATTATGATATACATAATTCTCTTTTAGTACAAACCTAAGTAGGGAATAAAACCTATCATAATAAACATTTTTAAATAAATTATCATTATGTAATTTTACAAATATTTTAATCATATCATAAATATTAATAGAGTTAAAAAGACTTTCAAAATCTAAACGATAGACTGAAGAAATGTTTTTATCTTTAATTTGTTCAATGAGTTCTATACTATTTTTAAGTATAGCTCTGTGGAGATATATATATATATCTCTACAGAGCATTCGTTCATTTGTGTGTGTGTGTCTGACTATATCTTAACTCTGAGTTTTCTTAAAAAATATGTTAAATCTTTTCGAGAAAAAAAAAGAAAAATTTATAGTATATTTCAATGCAGCTACCAACAGAAAATATCTATTATTATATCTAATAATTATTATATCTAAGCTAAGTATTTCACTTCGAACAGATGAAATGTTTTTAGGTACCAAGTTTTCCCTGTGAATGACGTAATAAAAAAGAAGCGTATTTGGATTCTTATCTTTTATCAATTTTATATGTCAATTTTTTCTTCTTCATCTTATTAGGAGCAGCATAATGTGTTGTATTTTTCATTGGTATATACATTCATGTCCATAAATTAAGGATAATTCAGAATCACACAGAAATTGAACTCTAAAATAAAAATTTCACCTGTAAAATTATCACACACATCTTGAAGAAGAATATGCAAATTACAAGAAACCACCTGATGGCGTGGATAGTACGTCACAATGACGAGAGTGGAAGAGAGGGGTATATAAGGAATGGTGGCAAAGAAGTAAAATTGTTCACAAGCGCTTTAAAAGCCTTTCAGTGCAATAACCGCATAGTTATGGCACAAAGGAAGCATATGGATGATTTTTTACGTGGTAGAATTATCGGACGACTGGAATGTGGATGTAACGAGCTGGAAGTATCCGAGGAAATTGGAATCGCCCAGAGTGTCATCTCCAGGCTTTGGCAACGATTCCAAGATGATGGTAATGTGAGTAGATGTTACAACACAGGTCGACTCCGAGTTACAACGCCGAATGAGGACCGGTATTTGGCAGTTACTGCCAAAAGAAACAGACGGAGCACAGCATCAGACGTGTCTCGTCAGCTCTCTTCAGCTACCGGTACGACAGTTTCAAGGCAGACTGTGTACAGACGCTTAGGGCACAGTGGTCTATATGCTCAAAGGCCTGTCAGATGTGCTCCCCTTACCGCAACTCACTGTCGCCTGCGATTAACCTGGAGTAGAGAGCATGCATTGTTGACACCGCAACAGTGGTCTTGTGTGATATTTTCCGACGAGTCCAGGTTTAGTTTCCAGTCTGATTCTCGCCGGACTTTCATATGGAGAGCGCCAGGTACCCGTTACCACCAAGAGAACACCATTAAACGACACCGTTACGGTGGTGCAGGATGGCTCGTTTAGGGAGGAATTATTCTTGGTTCCAGAACTGACCTGCATGTTCAGAGTGTAACGATGACAGGCCACATCTATCGGGATGTCATTCTGGAACAACATGTACGTTTGTTTCGGGGCGCAATGGGTGCTGAATTTCTGTTTATGGATGACAACGCCCGTCCTCACCGTGTAAACATTGTAGACGAATGCCTTCAATCGGAGGATATCACCCGTATGGATTGGCCGCCAGCATACTCACCGGACTTGAATCCAATAGAGCATGTGTGGATATGCATTATGTTCACTTCTTGAAATTTATACCTATAACAATCACTAATATATTATACTGTTTTTGTAAATAGTTCTTTTGAAATTTACTCCAGAGTAAAAATCATTAATTTTATTAATTATGTCCCAAACATATGGCATCTTTGCTCTTTACCTTTGTTTAATGAATAGACTTTTGTCGTAATTTTATCACTACACTCTGAATTATTATTAATTCCCCTTCGCGTATTATCTAAATCTGAATATGTTGGATCCATAATTAATTACAACTTATTTAATAAATCAATCTTATTTATTGACCTTTCTTAATTGAGAGATTACACAAATACTATTTAAACCTCAAGATCAACAAAATACAGTGGAGTATGAGAAGAATCCGATTATGAACGACGGAATCCTAACTGAATCCACGGAGAACGACGCGTACAATCAAGCTACACATTTATATTTAATTTATGAAAACAACTGACCTGATACCTTTTCTTAAGGCAGGTTCTTCTATATATGGATTTCTTTAATGAGCGGCTCCAATCTCAGCTATCTCTCAGTTCCGTCCCGAACCGATTTAATGTATACTTTTCAATAGACTTCTCCCGACGAATATATTTCCACTAGAAAAACTACTCTCTCAAAATCACCCTTTTTCTCTTCCTTTCATTTCTCCCTTTTATATCCTTTTCGAACTCGCTGAACCCGAAAATATCTCGTTTTCATAAGTTACACTTTTTGGCTCTCGGAGGAGAGTGGTTGAAATAAATAAAACATTTTAAAGAAATCGAGAGAAGGTTAGTGAAACGCGTAAGCACCCGTCACAACCCCCCTCCGAGAAAAAAAAGCGTGACTTATTGAAGGTCTAAACGACCTGCAAGAACTCGCTTAATTTACCTAACGTCTGAAAAACACTGAACCTGCAAAAAATTTTAACTAACTCTAGAATGCCTAAAAATACTGAACTTGTAGAAAGTTTTAACTCATGAACTTTAGAATGCCTGAAAATACTGAACTTGTAGAAAGTTTTAACTCACGAACTTTAGAATGCTTGAAAACACTGAATTTGCAGAAAATTTTAACTCTCTAAGTTAGAAACTTTAATTAAACTAGCACACAGAAATGACTACTCAAAGGGGTACTCCACTCTAATTTATTGATCTTGTACAACATATCCCTACAGTGCATCCCATTCGGGCGAAGATCAGGTGAAAACCTTTCAAGGAAAAACCCCTGATCATGCACTTTACTTAAGTGCTAATAAATATAAAAAATTTTTTACAATAATATCTTCTTACGACATCACTTTCATCTCATCACTATGTTCAGGGACTGCTGCCCTGAAAGGAAACCTTGTCAATTTTTTCTAAAACATGACATTAAATGCACAGAACTTTTATACAACTTCCTTATTGACATAAAATATGGCATACATTATATTATACATATATAGTTTCATAACAAAATAACCTTTATCTGGTTTCATTTTCAAAAAATTCCCAACCAATCGCGCTGCGCTGTTAATGTTTTTTGTTAGTATTCCTAATTACGCCGCGCCCAGAAACCAGACACTACTTATACATCTTAATAATTACACACAAAAATATATACATTTTCTACATAGAATATATTACAACAAACAATACAAGTAATCTCACATATAAAGCCTCGTCTTTAAAGTGTAGCAAAACAATTGCAATTTAACAAATAATTTTCAACAATTTGGAAAAAAATTAAATACAAAAGCTTTTTCAACCGATATGAAAATACACACAACGCAGTAACTTTTGTACGGAAATTTTACAAAAAAAAAATAGACTAGCCCACATAGAAAATAATCCGAACTGTCTGTCAGAGGAAAAATAAACAAATTAGAATTGTACAACCTGGCTAGTCTTTATATCCAATCTGCATAGGCTTTGTCTCCAACCATGGCCTCTGTACTGGATGACCTTGTCCTAGGGCTGTCCTCTCTGCGCTCCTCTTCCATTGAGTCCGCAGAAGCTGATATGCTCCTGCTGAGGCGTTCTTTTCCCTTGTGAGAACTGGAATTTGGCTGCTGTTCACTCGACGTCGGCTCCGAAGGTTGTAAGGGCAGTTCCTTTCTTGCTGGGGTTTGTTGTATTTGAATCTGTGGGATGGTCCTGGAATTGCTCTTTCTGATTTCCACTGTTCACTGCGGGATGGTCCTGGAATTGTTCCTTCAGAATTATTTTCTTCCACCTTTCTATACCGCTTTCTGGAGGGACGAGACGGCATTGACGAGGTCAACTTTCTCTTGTCTTGGGATACCTGGGCCTCTGGTCTCTTCTTCTTCTGTATGTTTTCCTTCCAAGAGAGTGGTTTTCCTCTTTTCTCTCTTTCTGTCCAATGAGGTTTTCTCTTCCTGAAATTATACGTATCACCCTCCGAAGAAACAGCAGACTCCGTTCGCACACGTTTTTTTCTTCTCACCTCCACTCCATCGCGTCTATTCGTAACTATATCTCTACTACCTTCTAAATTTCCTGATTTCGATCCTCCACGACAACCCCCATCACTCTCCGATTGCACCAATCTCGGCTGCCCATCATCCGACCTGTCTGATGCCACTGCACCATGATCACTACTTCTGGCACTTTCCAATTCGGCAACACTGTCTTCTCATTGATGATAAATTCTCACCTGATCCACATTAACAGTTATTCTTTTACCAAATTTTAATATTACTAAATTATTATTATTTTTTACACTCAGAACTTTATATGGGCCCTCAAACTTTGGCATAAATTTACCCACTATTTTCTTACTTGCCGAACTCAACGGGTGAGTTTGAACTAACACTAGATCATCAACCTTCACATTAACTTCACGCCTCTTCTTATTATAATATTTTGCCCACTTCTCGTGCTGGCGCTTTGTATGAATTCTAGCCTCCTCAAACAACCTTTCTATGTTCCCACAAACTAAGTCTGATCCATCAGTTACCATTACTAATTTTTGAAAGGGGGTGATTAAATTTCGACCTAAAAATAATTCCGCCGGTGTTTTACCCGTTGTCTCATGTACTGCTGTCCTAATCGCATAACCGAACTCTTGCAGAAATTGATCCCAGTTAGTGTGATTATCCGCGACAAAACTCGAAATCATTTTTAAAAGAGTGCGATTAACTCTTTCTGTTTGATTAGCTTGTGGACGATATACCACAGTTTTGACGTGTTTTATGTGCAATCTGCGACATACTTGCTCAAAAACTTCGGATATCATTTGGGGGCCGTTATCAGTAATTAACTTTACAGGAGCTCCATAACGCGCAATATAATTCTCAAAAAATGCATTGGCGATTGCTTTAGCCGAAGCTTTCCTTAAGGGAACTATTTCAACCCATTTAGAAAAATTATCTGTAATTACTAAAATAAATCTATAGCGTTCTGGACTAGTTGCAGGGTATGGGTCTCACAAATCTAAAGACACGATTTCATTCGGAAAATTCGTTATTATCGGAATTAATTGACCAGCTGGTAATCCGTTTTTATAATTGAATTTTTGGCATTGGTCGCAGGTTGCTACATATTTATAAATGTATTTCCTCATGTACGGGAAATAACACGCGTCTTTTAATTTTAAGTAGGTTTTCTTTTTGCCTAAATGGCCTGCCATCGGCGAGTCATGGAATTCTCGCATAACATCTTTACGTAATGTTTTAGGTATAAATACTCTTAATTCACCTAGTGTGGTTGTATATTTTGCATAGTATAACAACCCATCTATCAATTTAAAGTCGCGGGACCAATTTCTACAGATTGACTCATTAATGGAACTATTGTCCGGATTTTCTAAAAACCGTAAGATGTGACCTAACTCTGGATCATTTCTCTGTTCCTCTCTCAACTGTTCTCTAGACGATAATACTAACGATCTAATCACCGCACAAGACACCTTTGGTTCTTCATTACTTTCTAACGGGTTTCTAGACAACATATCAGCCACTAAATTTTGCGTACCTGGGCGATGTTCCCATTCTACATTAAAATTTGCCAACTTAAGCGTCCACCTTATCATTCTAGACGATAAATTCTTCCCGTTCGTTAATTTGGTAAGTGCTGCATGGTCTGTTATCACCTTCACCGGCGAAGATCCGAAATAAGTGCGATATTTATTTAATGCCCATATGACAGCCAAACATTCACGTTCCGTCACACTATAATTTCTCTCAGCGCGGTTTAATGTTCTTGAGGCAAACGCAATAGGCCTATTATTCTGCGTCAACACTGCTCCTACCCCCACTGAACTAGCTTCCGTATAAAGTTCAAAAGCTTTGGAAAAATCTGGTAACTTTAACACGGGAGCTTCCGTCACTGCTTTCTTTATACGATCAAAGGCTTCCTGTGCCGATTCCGACCAACTGAACTTAGAACTTTTCCGTTTTAAACCATACAAGGGTTCACACAGGTCTGCGTAGTCCTTAATAAATTTTTGATACTAACCCGTCATTCCTAAAAATTTTGCTACCTTTTTCGCAGTTTTCGGAGGTTTCATTTCAAGAATTGCTTTTACTTTCTCCTCGTCTGTTCTAACTCCTTCTTTATTAATAACTAGACCCAAATAACGTAACTGTTCCCTCGCGAAATGACACTTCTCACGATTCAACGTTAAACCAGCCTCTTGCAACAATCTGAATACTTCCCGTAAGTGCTCTACATGGCGTTCAAAAGATGGAGATGAAATGATAACATCGTCCATATAGCAGAAAGTGAAACGCCCGAGGACTGGCTTAAGGATTATTTCTATCGCCCTCTGAAAATTTGGAGCTGCCCCCGAAAGGCCAAATGGCATGCGAGTAAATGCAAAAGTACCATTTTTTGTAACAAATACCGTCTTATGAACATCTTTGGGGTCTACCGCCATCTGAAAGTATCCGCTGCGTAAATTAAGTGATGACATAATTTCGGTGTGTGGAATATTAGTGATCAAATCATCAATTATTGGTAGCGGATATCTCGTTGATCGCATTTAATTTCCTATAATCTATTGCAAACCTATAAGCTTCTGGGTCATCTAACGGCAACCCGTTTTTCTTCCGACATAAAACAACTGGAGATGCGTAGGGCGATGTTGTTGGAAGTATCGTTCCATCATTCAACATCTTCTGAACATCGTAGTTAATGATACCCTGTTTGACCCTGTCATTGCGATAAGGTCTCGAAAAAACAGGAGGATTATCACCCGTGTCAATTTCAGGACAAAACACATGTGTCAGACCAGGCTTAAGTGAAAACAAGTTTTGAAATTCCTTAAACAAAATCTGCAATTAACTTCGTGTTTGATAAATCTATCTGAATCGGTTCGTCCGAAATTGCCACTTTTTCAATCTGCGAATCCGGAATGATTAACGATTTTGTAAGAAAATCGAAACTAATCTTTGCATGTGACATAAAATCAATACCTAGGATGCAGGGATATTGCATCTCAGCAATCACATGAAATTTCCACAACTTCGAAAATTCTCTTATTTTAATTCTTAACTCAATTGTGCCTAAATTTCTGCATTGTGGCCCTTGAGCCGTAACTACTTCAGCTAACGATTTTTTAATAGGACCAAAAGAAAAATATGATCGGTATGTTTTTTCTGAAATAAATGACTTTTCCGCACCTGTATCCCAGAGCGCTTTTATAAATGTATCATGCAATAGAATTGGCACATACGGAAGATCAACTGGTGATAATCGTAATGAATTAAGTTTAATTCTATTAGGAGGATCTCTTTCAACACGATCTCTTAGAAAGTTTAAATTGGCATTTCTCTGCCTTCCGCTGTTGCAATCAACACGCCTCCAATTCTGCTTTGCTGAATCATCACTAGGACCCTTCCTAACCACCATCCTACGGTTCTGATACCGGTCTGTTCGCTGATTTGGTTGATTGTAGTGATTTCCTCCCTCGAATCCTTGATTTTGATAATTATAACGAGAAAAATTATTCGCACCCCTGCTTAGTCCTCTTTGATCATTTTGACTATTTCCGACCCCTGTATCTCTCCAATTTCTATTATTCCTTCTTTCCTCAGGATTCCTCCTCATATCCCAACTTCGTCTAGCAAAATTATTACTCGAACCCTGGTTTTCCCTGCAGCTATGACGTTCCTCATACCGGTCTACCAATTCTATCAACTGAGCTTTCGTTGTGGGATTTCGAACTTCTAAATAATCCATTATTTGGGGTTCTAGTCGCATTACTATGTGATCGACCAATTTTATCTCATCATAATTCAAATTTAAAGCTTTATGGATTTTTAATAGTTGGAAAATAAAGTCTGACGGGGCTTGACCTCTCCGTTGTTTCGATGAAAAAAACCGCGCCTCTAACTCTGATTTATTCCGTACTACAGGAAAACTATCCGACAATTTCTTTTTAAGCGTTGCAAATGCAGTCGCTTCTTCATTTACACACTCGAACCCAATAACGTCAAACCAGTCTAACGCTCTCCCAATTAAATGACCCTTTAAATACGCACATGCTAGATTCGCCGGTATTTCATAGTAGGCTATGTTGTCGTCAATATTTGAAATAAACTCAGACACATTTTCTTTACCCGAAAAAAATAATTCCGGCAAAACTCTAATTCCTGCACTTGCTCTTAATTCCGATATTTCGGTTGGGCGCCAGTGTCGTAGTCTATCACTACCTCTAAGATTATTAATTCCCCTTCGCGTATTATCTAAATCTGAATATGTTGGACCCATAATTAATTACAACTTATTTAATAAATCAATCTTATTTATTGACCTTTCTTAATTGAGAGATTACACAAATACTATTCAAACCTTAAGATCAACAAAATACAGCGGAGTATGAGAAGAATCCGATTATGAACGACGGAATCCTAACTGAATCCACGGAGAACGACGCGTACAATCAAGCTACACATTTATATTTAATTTATGAAAACAACTGACCTGATACCTTTTCTTAAGGCAGGTTATTCTATATCTGAATTGCTTTAATGAGCGGCTCCAATCTCAGCTATCTCTCAGTTCCGTCCCGAACCGATTTAATGTATACTTTTCAATAGACTTCTCCCGACGAATATATTTCCACTAGAAAAACTACTCTCTCAAAATCACCCTTTTTCTCTTCCTTTCATTTCTCCCTTTTATATCCTTTTCGAACTCGCTAAACCCGAAAATATCTCGTTTGTATAAGTCACACTTTTTGGCTCTCGGAGGAGATTGGTTGAAATAAATAAAACATTTTAAAGAAATCGAGAGAAGGTTAGTGAAACGCGTAAGCACCCGTCATAGACTTTACAAATAAGTCAAATTTGTTTTGCTTCTGTCTCTTTCTTTGCCTGAACTTCATTATCCTTAATTTATGGACATGAGTGTAAATTGGCTGTATAAATATTTTTTCAGTTTATTATAAATATCTTTGGAGGTAGTGGTATTTTCTTATGCCTTACAAACATTTCTTCAACAAGATCACCTTTATCAGCATATCTTACGTCAGTTATAAGAAAGGTCTCACTGTCTCAATGTTGATTCATCCAACTGTACCGAACGTTTTTTTGTTTTCACCTTTTCAACAATTTGCCTTTTAATACCATCGCTCATATTGTGTCTCTTTTTCAAACAGTGTTGTTACTTAGTGGCATGGCTTTGACGTATTTGTCATCTTTTTGTTAGAACGATTTTAGGAAATACTGTTATTGATGGTTTACTTAAATTCTCTCCTATAGTATAACTTTTTCCAGATTTAGCAATGTGTGGGTAGGGTAATATCACAAATAGCCTCAAGAGTACGATTGATAGTTGTATTGTGAACAGTAATAAATAAAGATTTTAATGTTACTCTTCAAAATTGTTTCTTAAAGTTTAAAAGTATTTCGAATCAGAATGAATGTGAGTATTACATTTTGTTTTCAAATGCACTTCAAGAGGACCAGGCTTCATTGATTCATTGGTCAAGAATTGTTGGCATACGAAACAAAAAGTTGGCTAAAGACACCTTTCATCATAAGCAGTGGGTATAAAAAAAGTTTTAAATATTCCTCCGAATACTTTTATCTTATTTACACCACTCGTTTCATTATAGATTAAAAGGGGAGAACTTAATATGAGCTGAAGTAAACGTAGATTAAAGATGCATATTAATATATCCAAATGCAAAAAAAAAAAAAAAAAACTTTTTTTTTATTACAAGGGTTTCTGTAAAATGAAGATTTTAAAAATGAAGTTAATAAAAACTACCAACTGAATTTATATATACATTTACCTACCTTCATATGTCACTAATATTTATTAAATTTATTATTTATCACTAAAATTTATTTTTTTTACAACTTTACAGGCGTTTATTTTGAATTAACTCCAAAAATTAATTATGAACTGTACTGCTAAACACTGCAGAAACTTAGATCCTAGTATTAATTATTTCGTACCATTCAAAACAAATAGTGCGTCTGTGTTTGGAAAAAATATTTTATCGTCTCGCGGACAAATATTTATAACACTTTTATTGCAATTTTTCTCTTATTACACAAATAAGTGGTGAAAATATTCTTTTACAGTTTGCTATATTCCTAATAAATAGATAATTTACGCTCTAAATGAGTCTTTTCAAATTGCCCTCTAGTGGGGATTAGTCCATTTTCGAATTGACCCCCTTAAGAATCAAATTGCTCTCTTTTGGAGCGTATACCCCTGGTTGAGAAACACTAGTCTATGGAAAAGTTTTCTATCCTTTTTACTCTTATGGGACCCTTGTGTTAAGAGTTCATGTTCTAGGGAACCCCAACGTTTATGTAATAATAGTTTTTCATAGGGCCGTGGGTAGCCTAGTGGTTAGAGCACCGGACTCCAGATCGGAAGGCCTGGGTTCAATGCCCGATGCCACAATATACTCTCCGAGTACACACGGAGAACGTGCTCGTTAAATCAGTGGGTCCGAATCGTGTCACCATCTATCGTGTTGTGTGAGCAAAATCGTACTGTCACCTTCATGGGGGCTCAAAGCTTAGGCTAACGACAGGCGTAGTTCTAGCCCGTTGCCATGATGAATTTCGTGGGCCTCGTTCTGACTACGTCAGACAGGTGGCATAATTAGCAACAACAACATAGTTTTTCATTACATTTTTATTTACAATCATAATGGAAATAAACAATGCCTCCAAAAAATTCAAAACAAAAAGAAAATGCAATTAGCATAATTCTAAATATAATTAGATATTATAGATAAATAATAAATTTATTTAGCATAACAATTTATAACGAATATTAATGTGATATCTGAGTTTTTTGAAATATAAATGCTGATTTCGGGATCCGATTTTTTTATGTACATCCACGAATTTCATTTTCTACACATAAGAGACGATTTCTATTCTTATTCTTAATATTTGTCATATGTTGAAAATCGCAGCAATATATTAATTGTTTTCTGTAAGTCATTGGATACTCATTTTCAACGAAAATCCATAATTTGTGCAAAACCAAGTCAATAAATCCCACACAATTTCAGTAAACCGTCCCTTTATAAGTCACAAAACTCTTTTAAAGTTAGCTTCTGACGATGAGAGGAAGTGCAAGAGAATGGATTCCTCGACAATCGTATAGTTTTCTCTCCTGATAGGAATATAAAATAATAATCAGTTTTCTTTTTTATAGATTATTTAGGAATAAACTTCAAATTAGGAGTACTATAAAACTTGAAATTTCTAAATTATTCGGCGACGTTCAATCAAAATTCCTAACATAAAGGAAATGAATGAAGCAAACTTTTGAACTTTAACTATGTGAAGATTACCTAGCTAAAATACGGAAATCTCTTGGAAATCACTTTAACGAAGCAAATAAGCTAATCTACACATTACCGGCTTTCGAACTTTAACAGTGTTATACACAGCGCGTCAAATTAATCTTAAGACTGGGTCCGTAAAAAAAATGGAAGCAAGAAATTAATTCCAGAGTTTTGGTTTTATATTCAAAATAGGACCCTCTGCTTGCAATGCACTTGTTACAGCGGGGTTTATTAACGAATCGAACGCCTGTTGTAAATCCCTTTGCGAAATGGCCTGAACAGCATGCGTTGAAGCTACTTGTATAGTCGAAATATCCTCAAAATATAATACCCTTTTAACTTTATTTTATGTTTTGGGAATAAGGAGTACTCACAGGATGCTAAATCAGGTGAATACAGTAGATGGTTCATCATACAGACATTATTTTTTGCCAAAAATCGACTGACAATAAAGGAGGTGTGAATGGTTGCATTGTCGTGCAACAAACACCAAATCCCAATAACCACCTTCAGTCCAATATTCTGGGAGAATGCGACGAGTTTTGGCCATCAAACGCTTTAAAACATCTAAGTAGTACTGATCTGTAACTGTTTGTCCAGTTGGAACAAATTATTTGGGGATAATACCCTTACTATCGAAGAATGTAATGAGCATAGTTTTGATTTAGGATGGAACGTCTCTTGAATTTTTGGTTTGCGGTGAATTTAGTGTCTTCCATTCAGCCTTTTGTCGCTTTGTTTCAGAGTCATATTGGAAACACTGGGATTTATCACCTATTATGATGGACTTCAAGAAATTTGGATCGTTTTCAGTGGTTGAAATGATATCTCTGTAATGTGCACTTCTCATTGCTTTTTGTTCAGGGATTAAAGCGTGTGGAACAAATTTAGCACACACTTTCTTTCTGTCCAAACCTTCCTGCAGAATGGTTTGAATCGTTTCTTTGTTGGTGTTTAAAGAGTCTTCTGTTAATATCAGGATGCACAGAGATCGTTTGCGTTGAAATTTCGTACTTTCTCAATAATTTCAGGTTGTCCTGGATGAATTTGGTCTTCCACCACTTTGATCATCTTCTACCATACCTCTTCCATCCAAAAAATGTTTTTACCACACAAAAACATTTGATCTGTTTAAACAACAGTTACCGTAAACTTGTTTCAAGAGTTTCCGAAGCACTTTTACCAAGTTTTGTGTTAAATTTAATCACAGCTCTTTGCTCCATCTTAAAAAATCAACATTAAAAAAAATTTCACCTCTGCAATGAACGTTCATCTTCTCTCAGCTACTTAACTAAATATGCACTAGATGGCAGTATGTCAGCAAACCATAGATGTTATGACACATACTCATTTACACTCATGATATCATTAGAACCTGTGCTCTGGGACGAGTCTTTTAACTTTTTGATGCACTGTATATATACGGTCATATCCGCTTCCCCACCGAAGTTACACCGTACAGTAAAGAATTTAGAAAATTTTCTTTCCTTTTTATGACGTACGTGTTATTTTCCAATTTCTTACGGAGCCCTTAACAATATTTGGCTGAACCCCAGGGTCCCTGGTTGGGAAATACTGGTCTAAAGGAAAGAGATCGTCATGTTTTAATATCAATAGCTTAAAACGCAAGTTTTGTCCACATACAACCAAGGTTACAAAAATGAAATATTCATTTTAACCGTTAGTTATAATTTTTTCTAATCGTTGATAATCAACCCAGAGTTTTAATATATAATTTTTTCGACATATTAATGTGGAATCCGAAGATAACTTTTGCATAAAAATTTCATGAACAAATTGATATGAACTGTTTTAAGGTTAAAGAAATACAGAAAATTTCCTACTTTTATAGTACTTAATAAACACAACCAGTTCCCTGATTGCATTTAAATAGGAAATTTAAAAATTTGTAATCTCGCAATATATCCTGATAATTATCCTGCAAGATATATCTTAAGTTTGCAATTTACCGGTCTTAAAGCTTATACAATTGTTATGTTCAAGTAATACTTAACCAAACAATTCATATTTCGCATTTTTTAATTTATAAATTAAATTTTTAGAATTTTATTGAACACTCGTTTCTTCTTTCACTGACTTTTTGAGTGATATGATGAATAAAAAATGCACACATCTTTCCGAGAAAGAAACATTTATCTAACCTAGTGATGGGCAAATTACGGTCCACGGGTCAGATGTATCCGCCTATAGAGGTTCTATTCAGCCTGCGAGCAGGTTTTAAGACTATATATAGTACAAAAATTTTCTCACTCAATGTTTCTTTAAGGGCGTATTCCATTTTTTACGGATGTGAAAATTACCATAGAAACTTGAACATTTTTTTTATATGCAAAATGTAGTTGAAAAGATTCATATCGAAACTGATTTGAAAATTTTCTCTCATGTATAAAATGGAACCCACCCTCATAAATATACATACGATTATCAAAATATACTTTTCAATTTTATATTTAAGTTTAAAAATTCTAAAACAACTAATACAGTCTTGTTTTTATTCATTTTATAGATAGTATTATAAAGGATCTTAAAATATGCCATTTTTTAAAAAATTTATTGGATTTTATAATAAATAGCATTAGACTGTGAAAAATCTTTCCTTTTTTGTGGTTTATGTAATTGGAATTACGTCTAAAAATCCATAAGGTAATGTTAAATTATCCCTAGTGTTTATCAGATGCTATTAATATTTAGTACGTCGGTTACAATGATGTGTAATTTCTATACTTTACAATGAGAGTTAAAGCATAACCAATATATCAAATATGTTTTATACTACATAGAATGCAAGGTACTCCAATAGCAAAAGAATTCGCCGCTTTAATATAAAATGTCTCCAGTCTAAGTTAAAGTGTTATGTTAAGAATTTCTCGATAGAATTTCTTGTCTGTGTTCCTTGCTTACATCAGTGATAGATCCTCATAAATTCTACTCTCCATTGTTGATAGGACAATGCTCGCAATGTTCATCTTTCCAAATGCCTTTACTAGTGTCATAATTTCCAAGATGCTGGCAAATTAACGCTGACTTTTTTCAATTGTTTCGTGCTAAATTTATTTGACAGTGACTTTTTTCTTCTTACCTCCTCGACATGTCTGTTACACGCTAAAAAGGAGAGAGAAAAAAGGAGGAAGGAGACGTGTATCTCTGTGGTGTGGGTGAGGAAATCACACACAGAGTTTCTCAAGTGAATCATATAACTCTTACAAATATTTGTCGTGATATGCGATAATTTACTTAAAAAAATAAAAATATCTGTTTTTTTGTGTGTTTTTTTTAAATTTTTTATGCTTACTTTATGGTCGAGGAATATAAACCTTTGGCTCACAGAGTTATTAAAAGTCTTTCAAATTGTAAGGATGGCATAAACAACATTGTATTTCGAAATGTCTACTAAGGAGAGATTAAAATGCAATAAATTTTTTCTGACTTTACTTAAATGTCAAACTGAGGTTTTCTCATTCTCTCTTCTTTCTTAGGCTTATAACTAAATCATTATATTCTATTTTTCTAAGTTTTGTAATTCCCAAATGCTATTTTGTAAAAATACGATTGAGAAAAAAAAGTACCCTTCTTTCGACGAGTTAAAAATTTTTTTGATATTATATAGAACAAAAGTGCCAATAATGTCATCATTTTTACAAAAATGTATTTATAACGCGAAATACACAAGTAGTACAAATAAATTATTAAAATACGAGTAATTCACATTCGAATAAAAGTAGATGACTTAAAATATTCCAATCTTTTCGAAATATTCGAAAATGAAATATATGCTCAAAATTTGCTTTGCTTTGCTTTTTTTTAGCAAGCTTCACACATTATTTTCAGAAGCTTTTTTTTAAAAAAAAGTTCTTGGTCTCTTCAACATGATACTTTTTCTTAAATAAAATAATATCAAAATTAAGGAGCTATTAAGTTATTTAAAAGTAGCATCAATTTAAGCTATAATAATTTAAAATTTATTAGCAATAATGCAAACAATACGGAGGGAAAGTGTAAAGTGCCAAAGTTATTTAGTGTACAATAAATGCAGGGATTTAGCTACATGTACTGTATCAAAAACTAAAATATACTATAGCGACGTACTTAATTACAAAGATATTAATTAATTGATAACTTTATTTCAAGAACTTAATAACACACAATATGTCATTTTAAAAGGCATACGCTAAAAAAATTTCTTTTATCGTAAAATTGGAATGAATATAAATGCAAGCAAATTGCTATTTAGAAGTCACAATAACTCAAGTGAATAAAACTGGAAAATGTTGACTGTATTCATGTTCGTAGATATTTTTATAGCTGTAACATGGAACTAATTTAGACAGGCTTGAGAATAAATACAAGGTTAACTCTACAGAGTGTCTCAAAACTCAACGTCAAGCGGGTACGGGGTGAAAGTAGAGGGTTCATATCAGTTCTTTGAAAAATAAGAAAAAATATTTCATATCTCTTGGTTACGCGATGACTAGCATATTTTTGAAAATGTAGAAAACGGACATCATTAGGTACTGTGACTACACATTTCACAGTGCTTTCTTCACTAAAATAATCTTACGTAGTCGTGCTATTATTCACAGCCGCAAAACATTTTGCTAGTTTAGATAAAATCGAAGTAGTTTGTTTGTCACGGGGTTTGAGAAAATAAGGTCATCCAACTTGGATTCTCAAAAAAAAAAAAATATTGCGCACACAACTTCAGGGAAGTTTCTCAAAAGATGACTCATTTTCAAACGATTTCAAAATTGTACAATGCTTCCTGTCTTTCTATCCATAACAATTATTGACATTTTTTTAAACAAAATTACTTAATTTAAAAAAAAACTCAATCTTAAATGTGGTACTTAAATTACGTAATAAATTTACAAGCAAAACGGGAAACATTTTCTGTAATACTTTAATGAATTAAATGTTCGAAGTGCTTACCTTATAACTTCTTTTAAACCAGTCGAGAATAAAACTGAACTTTACCAAAGGATTGCTGAAGCTGTAGAAAAAAATAAATTTAGCTAGTTACAATTATTAACCGATCACCTTAAAAAAATTGTAGTGCCTGCATTCGTGTCTTAAAGAGAGTATACACTCCGAACATTTAATTCATTAAATTTTTCAAAAAGTGTTTTCCGTTTTATTTTTAAATTCATTGCTTAATTTTAGTTGCACTGTGGTGGTTGGGTCCTATTTTGGACCCCGCTCACTCTGCCCGGTGCGTCTTTAAGTGTGGGAGGAAGCATATCATCACCAACCAAAGCCATAATAACAATTATATTTATTCAGGACTGACAAACACTTAAACATACAATCACAAGTTTAATTATAAGAAGAAACCTAGGAGTGATTCCCTAAAACGTCGATTAATCCTAACACTCAATTCTAATACTCAAATCTAAGTAATCTTGGCTACCAGAAACAGACAAGGATACGATCACTACTTAACCTCAGGTCGGTACTGAATCTATTATCTTCAATGGTCAATCTAACAATTTACTCTTATAATTTATATCTATTAAACGCGCGCTAAGTTCGTGAAGTAATTCTCCGGCGTTACTTACGTGTAGCTTGGCAACTCCTTCTCCTTACATTTACAAAATCTAGACTTTATATAGTCGAAATATTAACATATAACTATCTCGTGTTTTTCCTGAAAAGTCTGTGAAATAGTATAAATGCTAGCCCCAAAGTTTCCCAAGAGGATTAGTACTGAAATCTCGCGAATAGCCCCGTCACAGAACGCTTAAGATTTAGTTTTTTAAAATTAAATCATTTTGTTCAAAAAAATGATTGTAATAAATAGTGATAAAAAAGGTGATTTTAAATAACAGCACGACTATTTAAGATTATTTTAGTGAAAAATAATCACTGTAATATTATAAAATTTGAGGTCTCAATACCTAATGAGGTGATAGAGGGTATCAATTTCCCACATTTTCAAAAATCTGCTACGTTGAGTTCTGGGACATCCTGAAAACACATTAATTTATATACCTACACATAGTTTACGTTATGTATGTATGTATGTATGTTGTATGTATGTGTATGTATATATTTATACACTCATGTCCATAAATTAAGGATAATGAAGTTCAGGCAAAGAAAGAGACAGAAGCAAAACAAATTTGACTTATTTGTAAAGTCTATTTATTAAACAAAAGGTAAAGAGTAAAAAAGATGCTATATGTTTGACATAATTAATAAAAATTGTGATTTTTACTCCCTGGAGCAAATTTCAAAAAAGAACCTATTTACAAAAAACAGTATAACATGGTTAGTATGATGGTTAATACGGAGTATGTCTCCCGGACGATGCAATACAGGCCTTACAACGCCTACGCATGCTGAGTATCAAATTATCAATCTGATCTTAGGGAATATTACACCACTCATCAGGCAATGCCCTCAGAAGTTCCGGTAGACAGGTGGGAGGGGGTAGACGGGCTGCAATTCGTCGGCCAAGCATATCCCACACAAGCTTTATTGGATTCAAGTCCGGTGAGTATGCTGGCCAATCCATACGGGTGATATCCTCCGATTGAAGGCATTCGACTACAATGTTTGCACGGTGAGGACGGGCGTTGTCTTCCATAAACAGAAATTCAGCACCCATGGCGCCCCGAAACAAACGTACATGTTGTTCCAGAATGACATCCCGATAGATGTGGCCTGTCATCGTTACACTCTGAACATGCAGGTCAGTTCTGGAACCAAGAATAATTCCTCCCCAAACGAGCCATCCTGCACCACCGTAACGGTGTCGTTCAATGGTGTTCTCTTGGTGGTAACGGGTACCTGGCGCTCTCCATATGAAAGTCCGGCGAGAATCAGACAGAAAACTAAACCTGGACTTGTCGGAAAACATCACATAAGACCACTGCTGCGGTGTCCACAATGCATGCTCTCTACTCCAGGTTAATCGCAGGCGACAGTGAGTTGCGGTAAGGGGAACATATCTGACAGGCCTACGAGCATATAGACCAATGTGCCCTAAGCGTCTGTACACGGTCTGCCTTGAAACTGTCTTACCGGTAGCTGAAGAGAGCTGACGAGATAGGTCTGATGCTGTGCTCCGTCTCTTTCTTTTGGCAGTAACTACTAAATATCGGTCCTCATTCGGCGTTGTAACTCTGGGGCGACCTGTGCTGTAACATCTACTCACATTACCATCACCTTGGAATCGTTGCCAAAGCCTGGAGATGACACTCTGGGCGATTCCAAGTTCCTCGGATACTTCCAACTCGGTACGTCCACATTCCAGTCGTCCGATAATTCTACCACGTAAAAAATCATCCATATGCTTCCTTTGTGCCATAACTATGCGGTTATTGCACTGAAAGGCTTTTAAAGCGCTTGTGAACAATTTTACTTTTTTGCCACCATTCCTTATATACCCCTCTCTTACACTCTCGTCATTGTGACGTACTATCCGCGCCATCTGGTGGTTTCCTGTAATTTGCCTATTCTTCTTCAAGATGTGTGTGATAATTCTACAGGTGAAATTTTTATTTTAGAGCTCAATTTCTGTGTGATTCTGAATTATCCTTAATTTATGGACATGAGTGTATATATACAGTTTAATATTCGAATTTAACCTCATTGCCATAAGAATTTGCGCCCCTAGAAAAAATTAAACGAAATTTTACATATGTAGATACTACTTTGATATAATTAAGTGATTAGAAAATCAAAGAAAAAGGATCATTTATTGCAGAAAAAAATACAAATGAATGGAAGTTTTAGTACTGAGCTGGACCTCTTCTAGCGTGAATGCACGATGCGATACGAGTGGGCATTGAGGTTCCGTAGGATGGCCTGAGACATCTCGTTCTACAGTTGCTGTAAACGCGCCTCTAGCTCGACCCAACTCGTAGGCTATTCATCTTGCCGTCTCAAATGATCCCAGGTATGCTCTATTGGTGACAAATCAGGGAATCGAGCAGGTTAGGCAAGACTGGTAATGTGGCGCAAGCTGTCTTGTTACATTCTTGCTGTGCGTGGTCAAGCATTGCTTGTTGAAAAATGGCTCCTGGGAGCCTTGCCATGAGTGGCAACACATGTGACTGAAGGATATCATGGATGTACCACTGGGCTGTCATTGTGCCATGAATCAATATTAGGGGTGACCGTGTATCATAAGCAATGGCACCCCATACCATCACACCTGCGGGAGTGATATGTCGCTGTAAAGCAAAAACAGGATTGATGTTTTCATCAACTCATGAACACGATTGTCATCACTGCTCAAATTGAACCTTCCGTTCTATTCCGTTGCAGTCCAATTCCATCATGCACGATACCATTCTAAGCGGAGGCTTCGGTGGGTGGGTGTCATTGCAGGACACGTAATGAGCACCACAATACCAGATGTTCTTCAGCCAGGCATCTCTAGATGGTTCGGGAAGACACAGGGGCATGTAGTGAAGGTTCTGCCGTTGTCTGGACAGAGGTAAATGGCCTTAGGCGTATGTGTCGTATCATGTGATGGTCTTCTAGATGACTGGTCTGTCGAGGGTGCCCTGAGCCTGGTCGCCGTGTAAATAACATCTCTTTTATCCACTGATCCCAACACCTCCTCACGGTCAAATCAGAACGGTCAACTTGACCAGCTACTCGCCGAGCTGACCACCCAGCTTCCATCATCCGGATGATTCTTCTTCTCTCGAATACTGACAACTGCTCATATTGTCTTTGATGGCACCGTAATGGCATGTCTACCTCAGAATTTCGTTTGTAAAAGATATAATGTGTACTTAATCTGTTTATACTCTGCTTTCCTGTTTTATACTCCAAGGAGAACACCCTCTAGTGACATTACGCAATGCGCAATTACGCTGCCTTTCTAATCATTTACATATCTGCCCAACATGTACGTTCATGCCAAATTTCGTTATTTCTTGGTGCGTAAATTTTTATGGGAATCAGAGTACTTAAAATCTGTGATGTTATCAATGAATGTTACAAACAAGCGATATTTCGTAAAATGCAACGCGTTATGTATGACATTGTAGCGAGCAATGAAGAGATGTTTCAGAAGAGATTGAGAGAGAGATGAGAGTGATAAAAGTCAAGAAGTTTACTTAATTTCAAGACATTTTAGATGAAGTGCTTCGATTTTAAAGAAATAAAAATTCATAAAATGAAGTCTTTGTTAGAAATAAATGCTAAGCCGTAATTTTTTCTTCGCAGTACAGGAAATACATTTTAGAGTAATAATAAAAACAGGAGAGTAAGATAGAACTATGTAGATTTTACAAATGACAATGTGAAAACACTTCTAGCATACGTGCTTAAACTTTTTTAATTTTGTGAACTGCTGTTTGTAAAAAATGCAACACCATGAACGAATCATCCGAATTAAATGAAATTTAATGCACAAACGACTTGTATTAGTACAAACAAATTACGAAATTTTCAAATCCCCCGAAAAAAAGTAAGTGTCCGAAATCAGTATTTGGTGTAGCCAAGTGCTGCTATACGACGTGGCGTGGAGTCAAACATATTTTGAATGTCTGCTAGTGGAAGAGAATTCCATATTGCTTTTATGCGCAGCAAAAGTTCGTCTTTTGAAGCAGCAGGACGCGGATCAGGAGCGAGACGCCAATCAACCAAATCCCACACGTGCTCAATAGGCGACATATCCGGCGAATAAGAAGGCCAAGGAAGAAGTTGCATGTGTTCGACTGAACAGAAGTCTTGAACAGCCTTTGCAACCTATGGGCGTCCATTATCCTGTTGAAAGATAGCTCCAAGAATGCTTTGATGGAAAGGAATGACTTCGGTCTGTAGCACTTCATGGACGTACTTGTTGCTATTGAGATTACCCTCAGTTCGTAGCAAATTGGATCGTCCATGATACGAAATCGCACCCAAAACCATTACTCCGTCTGTTTAGCCACTATGTCGTTCGATAACGCACTCTGGAAGGCAGCGTTCTCCGTAAGTTGTTGGCATAGCGTCTAACACAAATGCAGTCATCATGGTCCCACAAATTGAAGCGTGATTTGTGGGGGAAGGGTCCTGCCTGGGACCCCTCTCCCTCTGTCCGGCGCGTCTCTAAGTGTGGGGGGAACCAAAGTATCACCAACAAACTCCATAATAACAATTATATTTATTCAATCTTTAAACAAACACTTAAACAATCACAAGTTTAACTATAAGAAGAAACCTAGGAGTGATCTCTAAAACGTCGATTAATCCTAATACTCAATTCTAAGTAAACCCGACTACAGAAATGGACAAGGAGAACAATCACTAATGACCTCAGGCCGATTCTAAATCTAATATCTTAAAGCTTCAATCTAATAATTTAATCTTAGAAATTACACCTTTTAAACGCGCGCTAAGTGTATGAAGTTAATTCTCCAATGTTCAACTTACTTGACAACTTCACGGCTCCTTCTCCCCTTTTACATCTACAAAACCTATATATATATATAAACTTTATATAATCGAACTAATTAACATATATCTATCTCGTGTTTTTCTTGAAAGGCTGTGAATTAGTATAAATCATAGCCCCAAAGTTTCCCCAAGAGGATTAGTCAGAATATCTCGCGAATAGCCCCGTCACAGATTCATCTGAAAAGACAACGTGGTGCCAATCAGCTTGCCAGGCTCTGTGCTAATGCGCTCGTGTGCTCATGTGCTCGTGAGAGGGATCCTGCATGAAGGCACTTTTGCACGCAATCTACAGTGCAGCAGACGTCGACGAATTGACGAAGCCGACATTAGTACAACTGTTGCAGTAGACCAACGGGCTGCCAACTGACTTGAGGAAGCTGTACGGTCGTTCACCGCCCTGCGGAACAGGTGTCGATCGTCACGCGCTGACGTCACCTTCCATCGTTCTCTGCCAGTTTTTCGAGTTGTTCGGTTCTCATCGGTCCACTGCTTCCGAACTCGCATCACTGTGGAACTGTTCCGCTGCACACGAGTTCCTATTGTGCGATAGGAAAATCTTCCTTCTCGAAGACCGATAATCCTCCCCCGTTCAAACTCCGTAAGTTGTTGGAATTTCTCCTTATTTCGTCGTGGAGGCATACTTAGGTCTCACTAAACGTTCGCCACTAACAAATTAACAATTGATATTTGCTGCAAGGTTCGTTTAATTCTGATGATTCCTTCATGGTGTTGTATTTTTTTACAAACAGCATTGTATATGTAAGAAATTAAATTGCGTGTGTGAAGTCTTCCCCCTTGCGTAATTATCTTATGACATTTAAAACTCATCATTTATTTTTCTTACTTATTTTTATTGTAGTTTTGCAGATTCTAGTTTAGAGAATACTCTTAAAAAGTAATAATAAGTCTTTCATTAACAAAATCGTATATCTTTTATCGTTAAAATTTGAAAATAGTTAATGTGCACACTGACTTTTTAATTATCATATTTGTTTCGTTAAAATGCAGAATCAACCATAAATTTAAAGTTCTCCCGTTTTTTACATAGGCAATATGCACATTAACGTATTGCAACAAATTAACGTTAACATAAACAATGGTTTATTTCTCGAATATCCCTTTCTCATCTATATTTCTATACTACTTTGCTCATAAATCGAATCTATTAACTTGATTTTTTGAAAACCCAAAATAAATCACATATTATGCTTCAGCAATTAACAGTATATTTTATTTATAACCGTCTAATTATGATATGAAATTTTTTATAACATTATGAGTGGAGAGCTTTTCAATAAGTAGTACGTAAAATTATTATTGAGTCTCTTATCCGAGTATTAATTTAGACATACGAAAGATAATTAGAGATATGTTTTTCATTTAAACGTGTTATCGTTCGAGTAGATATTATTTTAAATTTAACAAATGCCTAATATAGTTAAGGAGCATATTATCTGAAGATTAATAGTTAATGGGAGTAATGTGAAATAATTTTCCGCTCTTTAACGCGCGGATCAACCTAGTCAGTCTGCGGATTATAAGGTAATGTGCGCCATTACGTGATTCTCGCTCACACTTTAACGTTAAAATATGCATCACTTTCAACCAAAACAAAATTTTTAATGTCTTTTTTCAGCAAAATATTAACATAAACTAAACTACGGGAGCAATTGTTCCATTTGTAGCAATTCAACAAAACAAACGAGAAAAAACTGACCGATCATCAATGTGGGTAAATGAAAATAATTTTTCACATAAAATAAATATTTATATAATGAAGTCTAGAGGTTATCGGCTCTAAATCTTATAACGCAATCTCTCTTCAAACTGAAAAAAGAAAAAAAAAGAAATGGTTGGATTTCTGGAAAGATTTATTAAGTTATATCGTGTATGCAAATTAGCTGCAGAGTACATTTTTTTAAGAAATGTAATTAGTTATATATATGGTACAAATAAATACTCTTTAATCACATAATTTCGTTTTTTCGCCAATGTTGCAGTTGATTGATATTTTATATTGGTTCTTGTTTTAAGTTTGGTATTTCAGATAAGATAAGGAACCAATTCATAGTAAATAATTTTTTATGTAATTGAATTTATAATACACTTGTAGTATAGAGATTCACATGAACGTAAATTTACAAATTATATCACTAGTATAGATTTATTATCGATAAGGATAGGATGCATGCTAATAAGAATGAAAAGATACTTGATGAGGGATTTCAGATAAAAAATATTTTGATCATTCACGCTGAACTTCTGGAATGTAATCTGAACATTTTTGGAACATTCTCGATTATATTTATTTTCAAAAAATTGTTTGAGAATGTTGAAGATTTGCCTTTATCGAATACTTCTGACTAGAATATCTATATCAACATCAAACAGGAAAGTTGTTATGATATATTTCCACTTTTAAAAATATTTCATATGCTTGATTGGATAATATTCTTTATCTTTAATTGATCAAACATGCTTTGTAAATTAAACACAGAAGATTTATTTTTATTATCATATTTTCCGAAATATTTGTTGAATTCAAAACATCAGGAAGCTTTTTCTGTAAAAAAAATCCTTTAATCACTTTCTAAAAATTATGGGATCTGAATTATTAATTCGGGACAAATCTTTCAAATCACCACGTCTTCATTTCATTCCAACTTTGCTTGAAAAAACGAACTCAAACAGACTTTTTTTCAAATTTCCGCGGGGAAGTTATCATCAGTAACATTTCCCTCTAGGTTATGTACACAAAGGAATACAAATGTGGAATGTCCTGCAATAACACTGTCATGAAAAATAATAACTTTATCTTTGTAAGCTGTTTATTGATTCAAAATAGAGAGACTAACAAGTAACGTTGATATAAAAATTGCAGGCATCATAATTAAAGTGAATGATTTTTTGACTGTGCACAGTATATGTCACCTGCTAACCGTGTTCCAAATCGCCAAAGCAAAATGTTTTATGCTGCTTAGAGATGGGTTCCAGTAAATAATGGGAATTTTCCTAAACAACACGTTCTCTTAGAATATTCTTCATTTTCTCTCTAACCTTCAGTTCCATACGAACCAAAAAATTTTATAAAATTAAGCGTGTTTTGGAATGATGAATAACTTACATTACTAAACTGTAATGGAAAACTTTTATCACAAAAGGAGCTGATTGTGAAATTTATTACCTACAATGATTGAAGACGGAATGTAGTGAACCTGTTTACTGGAATGATCAAATTTTCAAATTGAAAAAAAATTGAAAAGGCTTTTAGTTCAAAAATAGATTTGGGTTCTTTGAAATCCTTTTAAATTCGATTAAATATTAAATGGAAAATATTATGCAAATAAATCAGGGTTATTTATAATAAAAAACGTATCAAAACTAAAACTAGACAACTGAAGAATTATTTTAAAAATAACTAATCAATATTTTAAAATATCACTAGAAAATAAACTGATATAAAATATATTTTAATTAAAGGCTAGCACACACAAATTTGAAAGTAAGGATTTTGAAATAAACTTTTAGCGATGATAATAGAAGATTAGTGAAAAAATGATGTTTAATCATTATAAATAAATAGTAAGCTTCTCCTCATTTATACGTTTTCACAATAAGTTACACATAAATAGCTCTATCGCATTAATTTAACAATTAATTTATATATTTTGAGTTTTCTGTTAAACCTTAAAAAAAAAAAACTCAAATCCTATTACAGTCCTCAAAGTCATGCTATCTGATTAGACTTAAGGCTCAACGCCCTTGCTGGATGAGCTCAGCCTTCCTGGATAACGAATAAATGAATTAGTCGAGTTCATTTTAATATCCTTTTTAAATAGTACACTGGGCTTTTTACAGTTGTTGAATGGATTCATTTTTTTCGTAAAGTTTTCCTTTATATTTTAAAGTAAGCAGCAATGTCTTCAAAGCTTGATAAAGCAACTGCCATCTTTTTAGAAAATTAATGCATTTTCGGAAAAATAGAATTTATTTTTTTAATATTTCTTTAAGAAAGACTTATTGAAAATCAAGAAATCAAATTTTTAAACCTTTATTTGTTGCACTGAACTATGTAATTAAAAGCACTGTTTTAATTTCAAAATTAGACTAAAAAGGAAATAGAAATATTTTGAATCCAAATTTAAATACTGGATTCTAATTTTTCAACTGATAGGTTCTATTTTTTCCGGCTAAAGGGAGAGTTATATATGTAGAACCCCAATCAATGGAGAGAATGAGTGTACTTTTACCAATGAGAAAAAGAAAATAGTTTTTCCATTTGAAAGGTATTTTGGGGATCTTTTGAAAACAACAAAACCTAGACAGCATCGTAAAAGTAACTGTGTACGTTGGCTGTATTAGGTTCTAGTATAATGATACACCTGCTTATTCGTTATCTGGTATTTGTCTCGGCCAAGTCTTTAGACACCGCATTGAATTGATTGGATTTTATTTTGTCACAACATCATCTTCATATACTTCTTTTCCTCACATGATGAAATTTTTTTCTTTATATTTTTGTTTTTCATAGAAAGGAATCAAAGCAAAATTACATGAATTACGTTTTTGCATTTTGTCGGCTGCATAGAATTTACTAACTTTGATATTTGCTTTTTCGTTTACGTTACTTCCTTCATAATGTAAACTTTAAAGCATAATTTGGCTGTGGATAATGTATTGTAATTTTAGAATGAAAGAGTAGTTATTTATAATATCTATGCTAAGGTACAATTCTAATTCTATCATGAGAGTAGCGGAATCACCCGATTTCTGGGGGGAGCCGAATTCGTTTCCTGATTCTAATTAAGACAGGGTTCCAGATAAATGAAGTTTGGGAAGCTATTGCATAGTAAATGGAATATTTGTAAAGAACAAAGGTTTGAATTAGAGTTATGTATTTAAGATAAGAAATTTAATTTTGCACCCAATGTGTTAAAATACATTTGGCGTAAAGGCAACGCACCAACCAATTCTAACTGTAGCTGACAATTGAGTAATGTGATTTTAAGGTTGAATCAAAAGTTGACAAAAATGCATTGATGAATATTAATTCATTTTGAACCCAGGCGTGTGAGATCTCGAGATCGCATGTTCCCTAACATGTTCTAGAGATGCGGTCTTGAAACTGTGTTTCAAGGAACTCTGGGGCTCCACGAGTCACAATAAAAAATTGAAAAGAAAATTATAAATGTATATGCAAAATGGATTCACGTTCCCTTTGAAGTTTGCATAGCCACAAGTAACTAACGATTTTCCAAGTCATTAAAACTGAATTTTTTTTATTTCTGTGCATACCTCTATTTTATAATACTTTAAAAAAACTTTTATCATAGTATAACAAAAGAATATTAAAGCATTTTCTTTGTATGTACCTATTAGATTGGGAATATTGTATCGTTTACTCTACCGTAACATAATTTTTTACTCGTTAGCGCAATCTTTCGCAAAACTAAAGAGTTTTCGAATTAAAATGTGCCTTTTTTTCATTTACGGAAAAAAACACTTGGGATTAAGGAGTGGAAATACTAATCGACTATCAACAGATCCTATGTTAAAATCTAAATTGAAGTTCCTAAATTTTAGGTTACAGATTTCTGCAGAATACACAGGATTTCTCACACTGCTCTAAACATTTCAATGCGATTCCGAAGAATGTTTTCAAGTGAAAAATATTTCTCAAAGGGAGTGACTACAAAACTAAAATCTGTAAAGAACTTAAGCGCAGAATGTGAAATGCGATTGCAAATCATTTCAACACTTGGACTTGAACAGTTTGTGCAAAAAAAATACATGCCCTGTCATTAGATCGAATACATAGGTGGGTGATCACAAATTAATATTATGGATGAGATTGAAAGGATTCATTTTTAGATTTCTTAATAACAAATACAATACTTTTTTAAAATTATTTTTGCATGAAGTAGACCTATAACATATTAATTTAAAAATATTATTTTAAGATAGATTTTTCTAATGCACGTTAAATATGTTGATGCTCAAACATCCTCCCGTTGGTGTGGTGTGGAAGTTAGGAGGGGAGCTGCCACCTTAGGTGTCATCCTCGTCACTTGGCCATGGTTCAAAATTAAGAAATCCGTCGCCAAAAGCCCTCGAGTACCTGAAGAGTGCGATGTTAATATTCACTCGCACCACCATACAAGACCAAACCAACTTTTCTCTAATGTGCTAACTTATATTTCTTCAAAACATATTAGAGTACAGTCAAATTTTAAGCTCCAGTGGTTGCATTACCTACTTTGAATCTTTACTTAGTTTTAAATTCACATCGCATTCGTGAATGAAAACTACCAGCTGAGCGAAATTTCGAATATCCGTACTTTCATCCATATTGCAATAAAGTAGGCTTTAAATATTTGGATACTTTCTAATTTTGCTGGTTTCTCAGAATCTCGGCAGTTTCATCAGTTCTGCTAGCTACAATATTTCGATTTAAGCTTGCACTTTTAATTTGCTTTGTTTATACAGGACATAATACTTTTACTCTTTTAAATATACATTCACTAGTAAATTCCCTTTCAGTAAATGATATCGAGCTGAGCTTTCATGATTAAATGTGATAATACTTTAATCTTTCTCTTAATCTTTACTTTTACAGCAGCTGTATAGTCTTTAACAAATTAAAAGAGTATACTTTATTGTTTTTGAAGAATCGGTCTTAATTCGGATAATTTGTCTTCACGAAGTTTTGCAAAGTATTGGTCATATATAAAGTTTACTTAATGATTTGTGTCATAGCGCCTTTTAAAATTATATCCCTTAGCAACTGAAATAAAGTTTTTACATATCAGGCACAATATTTTATTCTTGTTTTGGACAAAAAAATATCGCAGTTCCCATTTGTGGAAAATTATCACGTTCCTCTGGAATTGATCTTTTTTTGAACATTATAGAAATTAATAATATTTTTATTAAATAACTTTAATATGAATAAAAATAAAAATCCCCTTTCTCTTTCGCAAACGGTTAAGTGTACACTGCCTTTTATCTTGACATATCTTAACATATTGAATCATGATATATTTTTTAAACTTTATAAAACACCTCTGACTACCTCTTGCTGATTGGACACTTGAAACAGAGAAGGAGGAAGAGAAATAATAGTCGCACACACGAAGAATCGTAGAACCATCTATAGTTAAGATATGAATAATGCATTTCAGAATTTAATAGAAATTAATTTATTATAGAAAAGTTAAATGAAAATATTTACTGAAAATGTAAGAAATATTTTTTCTATTTAAAGGCCCTTTCTATTATCAAAAATAATTTCGTTTAGAACAAGAATAGTCAACATTCAAATATATTGTAGATTTATAAATATGCAAAAGGTTCACCTAAAATTTCAAAATTAAAAAACCTTAAAACCCCGATTTTTAAAATTTTTAAAAAAGAATCGGTGGGTTCCAATTTACGTACTGGCTGAGCACGTGCTTGACACCCATCGCATTCCAAATGGCTATGCTTCAAGGATCTAGTAGCAAAATAATGCTTCGTGACCAGGAGTTTCCATAAGGTGAAACAATGAGAACTCAATTCAAATCGATCCAAACTTGGCTTGATAATGGATGTACGGAGAGTACTCAGATCCTCAGCATCTGATCGTGATTTGAAAATACATCATTAATAGCCTTTTTGTTGCTGTAATCCAATATTATAATCATTATCTCATGTACCATTCATATAGATATTTTATATAGATGTTTTTTATTTTATAGCAGTAATAAAAAATTCTATCTGCAATACTTTCTAACCCATAATCTGACTTTTTACCCTTTTGCTTCGAAAATATATTAAGAAATTTTTTTTGTGTGAGCATTATTTTATAGATAAATAAAATTTGAATATGCTACTGAAAATGTGCTCAAAATAATTGAAAATAATCTATGAAAGAATCATTAAGACAGTTTTTATGCGGACGAGGAAAAATTGCGGGACTTCAGAATCCATTAACAAGGAATTTCTAAGAAATAATTCTGAACTTAGTAATGATATCTAAAAGCATAAAATGCAAATGATAAGTGAGATTAAGAAGGATCTTTCAAGAAACATAAAAAAATTACGGCTAATTTTTATAAATCTGAATTTATTACGGTAGAAATGGGTATTAATATAGAATTGGAAATCTTTAAAATCAGGAAACATTAATAAAAATTTTGAAAAATAATAACTTACATAGCAAAGAAATCACTTAAATCAAGCTAGTTAAATGATAAACGTAGAGCTGTAATGAAGTTGCATTTATGATGTATATCAAAACAGTCAAGATACTTGCAAATCGGCTTAACCACTTTCCAGTTTTGCCCGAAGACCGCTCGGGAACTTGAAATGGTACTTCCCTGATTTTCCCGTGTGATGCCCGGGCAACACTTTTTTCTACTATAATTCACTGATCTGCCCATATTTTTTCCTTGTTTAGTGTGCAGTGTTTCTAACAGATGTCTCTAATAGTCGACGGGGCGGCTCTAGGGCCGGACAAACCGGAACCTTGTCCGGGGCGGCAAATTTTAGAGGTGGCATTCGGACCGAATTTCACAAATACTTTTTGATATATTTTCAGAAAAATTGTGAATTGGACATTTCATTTAATGTATTATATTTCCTTATTTTATATTCTGTATATTTATTGTCAGTTTTCTTTTATGTTGCAATCTGAAGGGTTCGAGAAGGGAGTATACGTTAAATTGTGAAATTTGATGTTTTCGCAACTTTCTCTAGTCAAAAAAGAAAGCCCAATTGAAGTTTTAAAACTTATTTAAACTTTAGAATTTACATCAAATCTTGCTATTGCATTAAAAACTTCACTTTTTTTGCTAATAAGTATTTTTCAAAATTAAAGTTAATAAATTAATTTCTTAGGATCCACAACTCTCTTCTTTAAGATAGATTAAATGGTTTTGCTATGTTGTCTACCGAACATGAATTAACTGATTTAAAAAAAAATGATTAGAAAGTTTTCAGGACTAAAAGTTAGAAGGGGGAAATGTAGTTTTTATTTTACTTTATTTTTGAGTTTTAGCCACGTATATTGGTGTGATGCCTTTCTGTTCGTAAGAATTTATTCTTTAAAAATGTGTATCTATGTGAAATACATACACAATTTATCTTTTTGAATAATAATTTTTTACTTTAGGGAGAGGGGCGACATTTTCCATTTTTGTCCGGGGTGGTGAAACTGCTAAAGCCGGGCCCTGTAGTGGAGTAAAGTTAGGGTTACAAAAAAAAATGTCTAAACCGGTTTCAAGGTTAGGTTTTACTGCATTCTTTTAGACTAAATAAGGCGGGAATTTTCTTTTTACTAGATTGGTGTACCGCAAGCTACGAATACTATTTATTTTAAATTTGGAGCTTAAAATAGAAGACAAATGAGTGATTATGAGAGGCTCATAACAGAAAATAATTCTGATGTTGACTCAGATAGTGTCTGAGATTTCTGTAAATGATTCTGGAAGTAATGAAAGTTTGATATCGGACTTCCTTGTGGTGAGATCGAATGGATCAGCACATCTCACAAATTACTCAATAACAACAAAACAAAAAAAAGAGGCAAGAAATAATACAAAAAAATATTCTTCCATCTTTTAAATACATCATTGGGGAATGCTTTCGTTTTCTATCAGAAACTGGGAGGAAAATTACCTCATTTGAATTTCAGACTTAATATTATAGATCACCTTATTGAAAGACTTGGGGCGGTAAATGAGAAAAAAGGACGACCAGGAATTTTGCCCAGTCTCGTACGATTGACAGAAAAAAACTTTTTAGAAGTGATTCCTCCCACCGACAAAAAAATTGAGACTAACATGGTAATGTTTTGTGTGTTGTCGAAACGGGTGAAAAAAGAAGCACGATATTTTTGTCCCGATGGCGATGTTGGCAAACTACCGCCGTATCAGCCGTACCAATGATACAGGACCCCCAATCCTTAGGTGCCCCAAAATGTGTAAGCAAAGAATCCTTAATGTTAAGAGTCCTCAAAAGAGGGCCCCCAAGGTATTGAGATATAGGGCCCACTCAGGACTAGCTATGCTATTGGAGGTTGGGCTATGCTCGTCTCCCTGTTTTAAAATTTACCACACTAAAGCAGAATTTTAAGAGAATAATTAACTGTAAGTATAATATTATCTTTTTAAATCTAATAGGCAGTTTTGTAAAGTGTTCTTTTGAGTTCGCTTATTTCTTTGCAAAAGAGTTATAAGGAAAAATTTGTTTTTTTTTCAATGAAAATAAAAATTAGCATAATTCTTTAAATTCAATATTTATAACATTTCTGACTGCTGATTTGAGTTTGTATAATTAATTTCATCTTAAAAATGTTTACAAAAAGTATGCTTATTTTTTGACGTAATATGATAGAAAAAAAGAAACTGTTAAATGGTTAAATTAGCTTCAGAATAATTTCAATGATTTTAAACTCGATCACTTGAGAATCTAACTATAATAATTTATGTTAAAGTAATTTATTTTATTAATTGAAAACCATTATTAACCTATTGGTTATAAAATTAAGAACCTATTACAGGTTTCTGTCATCGTAATGTTAATTCAGAGCACTTTTTTCAACAACAAAAATGACTCAGTGTTTAAATACGTTGATGTGATTGTTATCTTCAATTATTATGCCATATACGTAAAATTTCGATACATTCCATAAATAATAATTTGCAATTTTAAGATGTAAAGTTAAGAAAATGCGCTTTTATAAAATCTATATATATAAAGGAGAAAAGCGACTCACTCCCTGACTGACTGCCTGCCTGCCTGACTGACTGACTGACTAATCACGATATCTCTGCAACTATTCAACCTACAGACTTGAAATTTGGTAGACATGTTCCTTTGATAGAGTAGACATCAGCTAAGAAAGGATTTTCCGAAATTCGAAACGCAAGGAGCGGTACTGGGGGTTAAGGGGCGTTATAAATAATTGATTCCATGTTTAAACTACTTGATGTACAATCTTGAAACTAGGTAAACAGATTCCTTTCAGAGAGTAGAGATCCACTACAAAATGAGTTTGGGTAAAATCGACCCCCAAGTGGCGTTGCAGGGGCTTAGGGGGCGTTATAGATAATTATTTCCATTTTTAAACTATTTGATGCACTGTCTTTAAATTTGATATAAATAGATTCCTTTCGTAGAATAACGATCAGTTACAAAACGGGTTTTGTGAAAAGAGACTTCTAAGTGGCGTTGCGGGGATTAAGGGGCGTAATAGATAAATATATCCGTTTTTAAACTACTTCACCTACCTGCTTGAAAATTGGTAGGTATGTTTATTTCCTGGAGTAAATATCCGCTACCAAATGGGTTTTGGGAAAATTGACCCCCAAGGGGTGTTGCGGGGGCGGGGGGGGGGTTAAGGGCGTTATAAGTTCCGATTTTTAAGTTATTAGACGTACAGTCTTGATTCTTAGTAAGCAGATTCCTATTCATAGGGTAGAGATACGCTACAAAATGGGTTTCGTGAAAATTGCCCCCAGGTGGCGTTGCGCGACTTAAGGGGCGTTGTAGATAATTATTTCCATTTTTAAACTATTAGACGCACAGTCTTTATATTTGATAAATAGATTTCTTTCATAGAGTAGAGATCAGCTATAAGAAGGTTTTGTGAAAACAGACCTCTAAGTGGCGTGGCGGGGGATTAAGTGGCGTAATAGATAAATATTTTCGTTTTTAAACTACTTGACCTACCTGCTTGAAAATTGGTAGGAATGTTTCTTTCATGGAGTAAATATCCGCTACAAACGGGTTTGGAGAAAATTGACCCCCAAGCGGTGTTGCGGGGGGTTAAGTGCAGATATAAATAATTATTTCTATTTTTAAACTATTAGACGCACAGTCTTGAAATTTGGTAAGCAGATTCCTCTCATAGGATAGAAACACACTGCAAAATGTGTTTTGTGAAAATCGACCCCTAGGTGGCGTTGCGGGGGTTCAAGGGGCGTTATTGATAATTTTTTTGCATTTTTAATTTATTTTACGCACAGTCTTCAAATTTTGCTAAGCAGATTCCTTTCATAGAGCGCAATTCCCCTACAAAATGGGTTTTGTGAAAACAGACCCAGAAGTGGCATTTCGGGGGCTCAAGTGGCGTTATAGATAATTATCCCCATTTTTAAACTGCTTGACGTACAGTGTTGAAATTTGATAAGCATATTCCTTTCGTAAAGTAGAGAACCGCTACAAAATGGGTTTCGCGAATATCAACTACCAAGTTTAATTTCGGGAGATTAAGAGGCGTAATCGATAAATATTTCCATTTTTAAACTATTTGATCATCCTGCTTGAAAATTGGTAGGCATGTTCCTTTCATGGAATAGAGTTCCCCTAACAAAGAGTAAAACGAAAATTGACCCTAAGGATGTTTGCGAGGGGTCAAGAGGAGTTACCGAAAAAAATTCCTGTTTTTAATTGTTAGACCCATATGCTTGAATTTTGTTAAGCATGTTTCTTTTGTTGAATAGAGATCCACTAAGAATAAATTTTTAGCAAATCAAGTTCTGGGGGTTGCAGGGGGTTACTGGGACGTATTGACAAAAAAAAATTAGTTTTTCGAGCTACAAGGACTATAATAATAAAATTTTATTTGCATTTTTCTTTTGTTGAATTGAATTCCGCTAAGAGCGGTTATTTTGGAAAACGGCTCTCAACGAGATTACGGGGATATTGATAGTAAAACTTTTGTTTTTTTCTGTTAGATTTAGACTTGAAATTTGGCTTGCATGTTCAATTTACGGAGTAGAGATCCACCGAAAATTGGTTTTGCGGGAATCCACTTGGTTTTTGAGTTACGAAAGAGCAAACATCATTCTATACCTCAATTTTAGAGATTTTTAGGAAATACAAATTAGATGAGTTCTGCCCTTTTTTTTTATCAACAGGTGACAGTTACAGGTATAAGTATATTTTTCAATACAATCAAATTCTTAATGCTAGGACTTAGATATCAATAATTTATACATATATATAAGCAGTAAAAATTTATAAAACATCATGAAATACCCAGCGAAGCGGGCGGGTAACAGCTAGTACTTCTATATTTGAACGACATACTATGCTAAATGTATAAACTTGTTTTGATTTCGGATCTTGTTCAGTGAAGTCGAATGAAAATATTTTTAAAAATATAAAAATAACATTTTAAGCAATTAAATTATTAGAACTTAATAACGATATTTTTTTTGAAATTCTATTTAAATTTACTTAATTTTAACCTTGACAGTTGCTTAAATACATGTTATTCGTTTCTAAGTTACTCGTTAAAAGAGAACTAATGCTGTATTTGATTACAGTTATTTTAACATTCATAACATTATAAATAAATTTTTTACACATGTATAAATACGCTGCTATAAAATTAATTATTATCTTCTTCCTTATTCTACTCATAAGCACAAAGGAACCACCCGAATATTTTGAAAATCTTGAAATGAATGCAGAATTTCTTTATTTGACCTTTCCTCTTTAGCTGAATGCTCGTTACTGCGGTAAGATCTATTTTTCACACTTTTTAAACGTGAGATGGCGCTGTGAGCCCTGAATTTTCTGCATCTCAAGTCACGAGATCTCTCATAATTTGACTACGAAAGCTTAAGAATGTAAACCAAGCTTTAAGCCAAGAATATCTCAGAAAACGTATTTTTTAAATAGCTATTTCTCTATTTATATATAAATAGGACTCTTAAAAAACTTTACAATTTATCTGATAAATAAAATCCAATTTTCATATGAAAATAAGCGGGTAATGGAAAATTACAATTCTAATTTTTTTTAATTCTGTTCCTTTTTTTAATGTTTTAATTAATTTTTTAAACAATAATTCTTTGTTCAATTTGTCATTGTTACAGCAGACGGATTTACGCACAACCAGCCAACCCCGAAACATTCTAAATTAATCAGTATCAGTTCGAAGAACTCGGTTTGAGCAACAGTTCGAATTAATTGATTTTGCAATATTGAACAGAATATTTGATAAAAACATTAATTTTTATCAGATCGTCGATCTTGTATTTTCTGAAATCTCCGCTAACATTCGACGAGACACATATTTATGTAAGAGGTAAAGGGAGAATATTTTTTTAAAAAATAGCTAATGTTTTTTTTTTTAAATGACGAGCTCCATTCGACAAGAGAAAACATATTTGAAGAAGCTAAAATGGTTATTTTCAGACAGAAAAAGAGAAAGAAAAATGCACTCCAAGCTTAAAAGAAGAACAAGAGTTTCTTTCTCTTTGCTTCTGTTACTTCCACTTTTTTTCCTGCATCGATTTTTTTTCTGTTCTCATGTTATCGATCTAGCAACATGGAATAGAGTTCCTTTTAGTCAAATTAATTTCTAATCGGATAGATAAGAAACAGTGCCGTTATGTTTAAGATTTATTTCGCATTACAATAAAACAAATACTTATATAGCATTGCAAATAGAAAATATCAAGTTAAAATTAATAAATTATATCCTCTGTTTAGCATTATTCAGATTTATTTATCAGATTTTTATGATAAAAAAATTGATTGGAAAAAAATGAAAAATTATGCATTGCCAGATGTTCTGAAAATGTCTTTTTATTGTATCGAAATAAATTCGGACCAATCATTATTAATTTTAAATTTTCTATTAAATTTATTCAGTTTGCTAAATATTATTCTAAAAAAGCGTCAAATTCTCATTTTTGCCAAAAAAAAAAAAAAAAAAAACACTATTTCAGATTTTTTGATATTTTAATTTAGCTGATTTGTTTCATTTTAAAAACTTAGAAGTATTAAAGAATTTTTTTAGACATTCGGTAAAAATAATCTATAGAATGATATGCATATTTTTTTATCATGCTCTTATCTTTCCTTTTTAAAATATTGCTTCAATCGTGATAACAACAGATATAAATGAAATATTCGTTCAATAATTCCTAAATGTAGGGTAGTTATTCACAAATTTGTTTCAATCTTTCTATAAACTCGCTAAAAATATCTTGTTTATGCACGCAAAATTATGAATACTTGCAAAGCAATACATTTTATTTTGATTGTTAACTTTCATTAAAACATTCAAGTAAGATTGTTTTTTATCGTCATAAGCAAAAGACTGATTGGTTACATTAAAAAGATATCTAAACAATGCTATCATTAATCTACTCACACAATACATGGGGCGATGAAGTAGAACTGGATCTAAAATTACGTCTTTTGATTAAATATGCAACTATTGTAAATAAGCTGCAATATAATTTTTAAATATTAATATGCGTGTACTTAACTAGGATTGTAAGACGCTGATTGTTTGTCTTAGTACTTATGTTCAAATAATTGTAAAAAATGCCACTAAAATGCTTTTATGTATTCTATTTATTTTAATTAAGCGTGGCATGTACTAATCTTCATTTAATTATATTTATATATTCCCTTAAAGTGGCTTTCTTTGAGTCCTGCTTTGTATGGAGTAAAAAGTTAGTGAATGAACATTCATTTCATTCACGCTCTCAGGATTCTTAAATCCCTATCACTTTGGAATTCTTTTCCTAATGGGAGTAGTTAAGTGAACCCTTGAGGCTAGAATATTGATTACTTTCAAACTCATGGGAAGGCTAAGGGATTGGTTATTAAATTCTTATCACATTCCTTCAGTGAACTAATGAAAAAAAAAAATACAAGTAAAAATCACATTATGGTTTCAAAAATATTTTATGAATTTTTTCTTTTTATTTGAATAAATAAAAGCCTTTTTTTTTGTTATTTTGTTGATTAAGGGTAATGTCTTTTGGCACTTTCATTTTCGATCATAACATAATACAAAAGATATGAATTTTATTAACTCGATAACGTCTATCAATTGTGTTCTAACAGTGGACTAAAATATAATAATTGTTTCCTGTGCAAATTAACTCGTGGTTTCCTTACCTTTAGAATGATAGTTTAATTAAATCACGGATATTAAGAATAAGATTCTTATCAGTCAAATTATTGTTTTTAACACGCTTTTATAAGTTTCACTTGCATGCAACGGAATCTTGGAACTCGATTTTCACCCACTTAAAAAGGTCAGATTAATTCGAAATTTTGCACACTTGTCAAGGACCGATGACAATACAATAATTTCATCATTTTGTTCCATTGTCCTCATCAGGATCGTCAGGAATCACGATAATCAGATTTGGCAACAATTCCATATACCACATCCAGATTTGGCAACTTATTGCACGTACAATTTTCAGATTTGGCGACTAATTCGATATACCATTTCGAGATTTGGCGACTAATTCCAGATTTAGCGATTAAAAGAAAAAGGTGTAACCCTACAGGGAGTGTTTTTAATTAATACACTTGCGGTTTATAAAAATAAAACAAACAAAAAATGTATTCTGTATGTGAGAAAGTGGAGGGTGGGTGTGTGCTATCAATTTCTTACTATAATATAAACATTTTTTTCTGAAAATGAAAAAAAAAAAAAAGAAAGGCTCGTGATGTGAAAAAAATAATTTATGTTTTAACTGCTAAAAAATTTTTTATTTTTATAAAGTAATACGTTTAGAAGTAATGATACGAATTAACATTATAGCAATACATTTAAAAGGTGAGAATAATTGATTTTAAACTGTGTGACTTTCCGATGAGCTAGAGAGTTGAAATTTGGACCATATCTCAGAAGTGGATGACAATGCATGAAAATGTGAAAGGAAAAAAACGAAAAGGAGGAATTTATTATACTTTTTAGTCCGTTATAAAAACAGGGTACCTTAATTTTTTTTTAATTCGAACTTTTTTTCTTCTTATCACACTTTTTATTTGTTTGACCTGTTCTTTTGAGACTTAATCTAATATAACGATACGGGACTCAACCGAGGCCCCGTAAACGGAGAGAATAAATACACTTCAGACCCTTTAATTAAAATCCATTGAAGAGCAAGACTTATTCCAACAGCCACGTAATTCTGGCTCCAAATATCAAACTCAAGGATAAATTCAACAATGAATAAATGGCAGTTTAAAAAACTAAAAAACACGCTTTTATTGTAAATCGAACTAAAAAATGAAAAATAAATTATAATTTTTGAAAAAAACTAAAGAACACGCTTTTATACTGAATCGAACTAAAAAGTTTAAAAAAATAATTCTTTTTTTAAGAATAAAATGATGAACGAGAAAATTAATGTTATTGGGGTAAAAGCGTGGGGTGCAATTTCGGAATTGAAAGAAGTTAGAAACTATAACAATTGATATATTTATAAAACACCCCACGCTTTTACCCCAATGACATTAATTTTCTCTTTCATCATCTTACACTATTAAAATTCGAAGGTAAACAAACGTATCTATCTATCTATCTATATATGTGCGTCTATCTTCTCACGAACCGCACCACGCAGAAAGTCGCGGAAGGTACCAAAAGATCGGGAATTTTCCGGGGAAGCCGTATTGCCTACTTATATTCCGATATTGTAATTAGTTAAAAAGATATTAATTAAAAACCTTAAAACGTCTAATTGTTTTACTCCTGCCGGTTGTTTACATGGCAGAACTTCCCTTCCGTTTCGGCCGAGCGGTAATCTTACGTTTTCCACCATATTAAAATTGTCATCTAATTTTCGGTGTCGAAATGAGACAAAAAATAATTACAGAATCGGAAAGATCATTTATTTCGCCACGACACGGTATAATTTCTTTTGTAAAATAACAATATTTTATATTTTTTTCGAATTTTTTAAAATAGTGTTAAAACTGATGCGTTTTTATGAAAATTATTTCTAAATCGTTGGGTATGAATTACTTTTCGTGTTATTAAATCGATATTCTACACTAATTAACTTCAAGCCTTTCTCTTTTAGATCCATTCATTTAAAAAAAAAAAAATTCCCAAAACTGTTTTTTAAAAGAATTTTTAAAAAGTAGTCTTAATTTTTACTTCACATTGAATAACTTCGTCATTTATGAAGATATAATCTCACAAAACCCTTTTTCCGTGTGTACAGTAATATTATCCGTAACATAGACGAAAATTGAAAAAATTGTTTCAAAATTACGGATTTAAAAAAAAAATGTGATTTTCGTAAACTTATGTTTTTCTGAGAAATAAATTAAAAAGTAGTAATTTGTACATTTTTTTATTTCAAAGTACGTTATTTTTGCAAATAGTTGGTGATGTTTGAGAGCATTAACGTAAAAATTATGCCCTTAAAATGAAGGTAATGATCTTTAAAATAATTCAAAATACGCGATTTTACATTTAGCCAAACATTGGCGTCGAAAATTAGCTTTGCGCCAAAGACTTCTGACATGCTTCGCCTTTGACCGCATCTAACTCAAGGGTTACACTAAAAAAATTCTGCCTTAAACAGGGGGAAATCAGTAACTTTGGCGAGTAAAAAAAAAAAATGCGAGTGAAAAAATTACTTTTTCGTCCTCCCATTCATTATTGTTGCCTATTTTCATTTTTCTCTACGGGTCCCGGTAGCACAGACGGTAAGCGCGCTTCGATTCATTTACACCGTAAAGCAGATCGTGTCTTTGCGAGTTCGAATCGGTGTGATCTCTTTTTTTTCATTTCTGCTAATTTTTCCCACGTAAATTAATTTTACTGATAAATACTTATTTTAACATGATCCTCTGTTATTTTAATGTACTTTTCATTTTTTGCCTTCAAAAAGGTTTTTTTTCTGATTTTTAATCATTCAAAGTAATTTCTATCTTTTTCAACAATTCGATTTTGTTCATTTCTGCTTATTTTTCCCACCCGTAAATTAATTCTCTCTTCTTCAATGATTGAATTCACTTGCTGCGTCCCCACTGATCTGAAATTTACTTCATTTTCAGTGCTGCCATTATGTAAGCAAATGGAATGGCACAATTAATTTCTAAATGAGCATTTATAATCAATTTTATTAAAAATAATTAATAAGTTAGTTTTGTATAATATACTTTTTTTCGCAGATACGTGTTTAAATAATTTAATTAACACAGAGTGGAATGAAAAACTATAAAATTAAAATTAAAAAAATTAAATGTTTTTATCAAATAGTATTATTTTCTTTTTGAATGTTTTTTTCAGTGAATGTTAGCATATAACTAGGTTTTCCCCCAAAAGTGGATTTTTAACACTTATATATGTTTAATCAAACATCCAAACGTTTCAAGAGCTATCTGTAGAATTTTTTTTATTAGTATTTATTGATAATGGATTTAAATTAATATATTTTTTTTAAAATTAAAATGCATTCAATGCATTTCTGAGATTTATTTAAAATATTTATCAGTATCGAAATTTTTGTTCTCTTTCATAAAACTTATAGTTTACTTTAAAATAATGCGTTATTGCATGAAACTTTTTTCCCCGTGTCGAATATTTCAAAAAATTCTCACAATTTTACTTCATGAATTAAAATAGTAGTGAAATTTTGTTATTTGAAAAATTTATACTTTCTGTTCTTTTTTCAGCATACAACTATTTTTAAAAATGCTACAGTTTCGTTTCCGAGAAAAAACTATCTTTCTTTAAAGAATTTTATAGAAAAAAAACAACTTTTTTTTTTTACAAAACAATGCTGTTTTGCATATTTTATGATTTTTTCTCATATGAATCAATATCCTTGCGTTTATATAAAAAGGATTTTTAAAACTTTCAGAATCAGTGATTTAAAAAATAAAAAGCCGAAAAATTATTTGAACGAATTTTAATAAAACACTCAAAATACTTAAATCAATCATTTAATAAATTCTTCATTCGTAAAGATAATTGCATGAAACTATTTTTCCGTGTGTCGAACATTTCAAAAAATCCTCACAATTTTACTTCAAGATTTAAAATAGTAGTGAAATTTTGTAATTTTAAAAATTTCTACTTCTCTGTCTTTTTTCAACAAACAACTATTTTTAAAAAAGCTACATTTCGTTTCCGGGGCCTAAAAAATTGCAACGAAAGAATTGAAATGTGAGGGATTTTTAAAAAGTCGCACTGTTCACCTACTCCAGAGTTTTTTGGCGACGGACTTCGAAATTTTCAATTTAAAACTTTTACAATCAGTGATTTTAAAAAAAAGCCAAAAACTTTTTGGAAGAAATTTTAATAAAATACTTAAATCAATCATTTAATAATTTCTTCTTTAATAAAGGTAATTGCATGAAACTTTTTTCCCCCGAGTCGATTATTTCAAAAAATCCTCACAATTTTACTCCAAAAAATAAAATAGTAGTGAAATTTGGTAATTTGAAAAATTTATACTTTCTGTCTTTTTTTCAGCATACAACTATTTTTAAAAAAACTGCATTTTCGTTTCCGGGAAATAAAATATTGCAACGATAGAATTGGAAAGTGAGTGGGTGATTTTAAAATTCACCCTGTTTGCCTATTCAAAAATTTTTTGTGACGGACCTCGAAATTTTCAACCATTCTCAAGTGACGAGGACGACACCTGAGCTTTCACCCATCTTTAAGATTTACCACACCACACCAACGCAAGAACAAATTTCGAAAAAGGGAGTTTTTATGACATAGTCAAAGAAATCACTCACATCGCGCGCATACACACACACAAGTGCTATCGGCCTGAGGGAAACACGAAATTTCCATGGGGATGAAATTATTCACTCAGGAAAAGGAAAGAATTGCAAAGTGAAGTGGGTGATTTTTAAATTCGCACTGTTTGCCTATTCAAGGGTTTTTGGTGACGGACCTCGAAATTTTCAACCATGCTCAAGTGACGAGGACGACACCTGAGCATTCACCCATCTTTAAGAATTACCACACCACACCAACGCAAGAACAAATTTCGAAAAAGGGAGTTTGTATGACATAGTTAAAGAAATCACTCACATCGCGTGCATACACACACACAAGTGCTATTGGCCTGAGGGAAACACGAAATTTCCATGGGGATGAAGTTATTCACTCGGTAAAACGAAAGAATTGGAAAGTGAGTGGGTGATTTTTAAATTCGCACTGTTTATCTATTCGAGGGTTTTTGGTGACGGACCTCGAAATTTTCAACCATGCTCAAGTGACGAGGACGACACATGAGCTTTCACCCGTCTTTAATAATTACCACACCACACCAACGCAAGAACAAATTTCGAAAAAGGGAGTTTTTATGACATTGTTAAAGAAATCGCTCACATCGCACGCACACACACAAGTGCTATCGGCCTGAGGGAAACACGAAATTTCCATGAGGGTGAAGTTATTCACTCGGTAAAAGCCCGTGCAACGCCGGGCTAAGCGGAGAGGAAAGAAACAAAGAAATCAAAGTAATTTCGGTAAATAATATTGGAAGTGCTGAATTTGTGAAGTTGAGTGAATATTAACGTCCCACTGTTCAGCAACACGAGGCCTTTTAGGGACGGTCAGCGTAATTTTGAGCAATGGTCAAATGACGCGGACGACACCTGAGCTGGCACCCCCCTCTCCTAACTACCACACCACACCAACGGGAGGACGTTTGAGCTCTCGATTTATTTTACGTGCATCCCTCCCCTACATAGTGGGTCTTCAGTGGTACTAGGATCGAGTACTTGTGAAGAGAAGGGAAAATTTTAAGCAACAAAGCCATGACACGCACACACGGGTCATGCACTCACATCGTACGCGTCAAACCCCACAAAAGTGTTGGCGTTAGAATAAAAGGAGGAAATTAACATGGGGATTAAGTTATACCCTCTGTATAAGCCCGTGCAACGCCGGGCCATGCAAGCTAGTCTACACTATTAAAATTCGAAGGTAAACAAACGTGTCTATGTATGTATGTATGTGTGTCTATCTTCTCACGAACCGCACCACGCAGAAAGTCGCGGAAGGTACCAAAAGATGGGGAATTTTCCGAGGAAGCCGTATTGCCCATTTATATTCCGATATTGTAATTAGTTAAAAAGATATTAATTAAAAACCTTAAAACGCCTAATTGTTTTACTCCTGCCGGTTGTTTACTTGGCGAAACTTCCCTTCCGTTTCGGCCGAGGGGTAATCTTACGTTTTCCACCATATTAAAATTGTCATCTAATTTTCGGTGTCGAAATTAGACAAAAAATAATTACAGAATCGGAAAGATCATTTATTTCGCCACGACACGGTATAATTTTTTTTGTAAAATAACGGCATTTTCTATTTTTTTCGAATTTTTTAAAATAGTGTTAAAACTGATGCGTTTTTATGAAAATTATTTCTAAATTGTTGGGTATGAATTACTTTTCCTGTTATTAAATCGATATTCTACACTAATTAACTTCAAGCCTTTCTCTTTTAGATCCATTCATTTAAAAAATAAAATTACCAAAACTTTTTTTTTAAAGAATTTTTAAAAAGTAGTCTTAATTTTTACTTCACATTGAATAACTTCGTCATTTATGAAGATAATCTCACAAAATCTTTTTTCCTTGTGTACAGTAATATTATCCGTAACATATACGAAAATTGAAAAAATTGTTTCAAACTTACGGATTTTAAAAAAAAAATGTGATTTTCGTAAACTTATGTTTTTCTGAGAAATAAATTAAAAAGTAGTAATTTGTACATTTTTTATTTCAAAGTACGTTATTTTTGCAAACAGTTGGTGATGTTTGAGAGTAATAACGTAAAAATTATGCCCTTAAAATGAAGGTAATGATTTTTAAAATGATTTAAAATACGCGATTTTACATTTATCCAAACATTGATTAACTGCACCTTTTTCGGAGTGTTCAGAGCTCCCGCTACACTCAAGATTATAACTGCAGCACTGCCGTGCGTGGTCAATACGAAGGAGGGTGTACGTCTCGCAGAAACCCGCCGGTCGCTCTTTTCATACTTGTCTTAAATTTTTTCTCCTACTGGACATTGCGTCGCCACACATTACTTTTCGTGTTATTAAATCGATATTCTACACTAATTAACTTCAAGCCTTTCTCTTTTAGATCCATTCATTTAAAAAATAAAACTCCCAAAACTTTTTTTTTAAAGAATTTTTAAAAAGTAGTCTCAATTTTTACTTCACATTCAATAACTTCTTCAATGATTGAATTCACT
>BMAO01012018.1:0-26368 GCA_019973975.1 Trichonephila clavata
GAAGATTTTAAGATTTATTTTTGGAGGAATTCAGGAAAATGGAACGTGTCGAAGATCAAATTTCGAACTCTATCAATCACATGTAAAGAATCTGACAGCATTAATTTCATCAAAATACAATGAAATAGATGGGCAGGTCACGTTGTCAGAATGGACGAAGACAGCACCACTAAAAAAGTCTTCAATGCCCAACCAATTGGCACACGAAGAAAAGACAGGCCAAATCTTAGATGGCCGCCATCCGGTATAGTGGTCAGTGAAGCTGACTGCGGTGCCGCAGGGACTGGGTTCGAATCCCGGAGAAGGCATGGATGTTTGTGTTGTAATCCTTTCTCTTCTGTCTGTGTTGTTTACCCCGTGTTATACGTTCGGTGGTGCACGGGTTTATAAATGTTTAAAAAAAAAAAATCTTAGATGGAAGGATGGCCTAGAAAAAGATTTCCTAGTTTAGAGAACTAAGAATTGGAGAACACTAGCAGAAGAACGACTAGCCTGGAAAAGGCTTTTTGAGAAATCCAAGGCCCATCCTGTGTTATAAAGCCACTGAAGAAGGAAGGAATTTTATGCGTTGAGAGAAATGTTTCACGTTGGGGATATCCCACTTCAACTCATACCTCAAAATTATTTTCAAATTTCGTAGGTTTTTTTCCCTAGGTTGAAAGAATGATTAATTGGAAAATATATGATTTCAAATGTTAATTTATTACATTTGAAGGAATACAAATAAAGATTCTAATTTTATTAGAAAAGATCTGTTTATATAAAATTTCAGTGTTGGGCATTCCTTATGGCGGGGGGGATTTATAATATCCATCAATATGCCACTGTTATTTACAGATACCATTTGTATAGAATTAATCGTCATCGAAACTTATTCTTAGCAGAATGCTAGTGGCAACAAACTGTTATGCAGACATTTTGTTTCAGCGGTGAGCAACATGGCGCTCATTAAGATGTATTATATCGCTTAACTCATTCTTGTTACGTGTTATTCCTCTCATTCATATATATTCTTATGTTTTATAACATTCTTATTTAATTTACTAACTCATATCCTTTGAGTAAGCGGCTTTGTTTTATTGCAAAATGGTTCGTCAAATTCAACGTCATTAAAAATTTTGTCTACGTAGTACACATAATAATTAAAATAGGACGCTGATTCATTATAAACGTCATATTAAATCAATCATTTAAGTCATGTGTCATCATAAGTCATGTGTAATATAGTTCCTTATTGTAAGGTCCGCGTTGTTCGATTGCAAACACACAGACATCGCAAATTTTTTTCCCATCATTTTATTGACAAACCAAATCATCTAACATCTAACTGTTTGAACAACAGAAATAAAATCAGACAATAACGTTATATGCAGAAGTAGATTAAATAAAAATAAATCGATATGAAAATTGTAGTCTCCACAATGCCAAACGAAATAATTAATTAATTAATTAAAGAAACTGTTTGAATTTCTTCATCAAATAGGGAAGATGAGCTTAAAATTCCCTTTCATAGGGATTACCGAAAATCAATGAAACAACTTACCACATGTTCTCATGTAACCTCATATGCATTATTTTTTTTACATATATTCTAACTCTATTGAAATCTATTACAAAATCGAAATACTCTTTATTTTTAAAAAATGCTTTAGAAGTGCACAAATATATTGCATGCAAATAAATTTAGTAATTTTCACGAAATCCAGAGAGATATGGCATAAATTTTTTTTATTCATTTTTAATATAAATATATTATAAATAAGGTTTATTATAGTATTTATAATTCTTCAATAAATTATTGAATTATACAATTTTATGAAACATTTACATTATTTATATAAATTGCATCAAAATTTTACAATGCAAAAAATTTTAGTACAAAAAAAAATGCTAGGGCACCAATTGATCTTTGAATTATTAAAATATATAATTGTATGAAAATATTAACTTATTATTTTATTATTCTCTCACACTCAAATTTTACTATACAAAACATTATTAAAATGATACTGTACAATTTGGACTTTTATACAATTTTATGGAAAAATTGGAGGCCCAGTGGCCGAGTGGTACGTATCGCGCTTCCACATTACAGGTCGGGGGTTCTATCCACGAGCTGGGCAAGGTCGACTGAACCTTTCATCCTTTCAGTGGGTCGATGAATGAGTACCAAGCTTGCTTGAGGACTAAACACTGGGGGTTTCACTTCAGACTGACCACCTGATCGGGACATCTGCTCATGCACCTCAGCGTCCAATGGTCACGCATACTGAGATGGGCACAGTAGGTCTAGGCCCTCATGGGCTGTTGCACCATTGAGTTTAGTTTATTTTATGAAAAAAATTATTCTACTTTTTATTATTATTCACATTTACATTTTACCATGCAAATATTATTGAAACGGTAGTGTAACGATTAATCTTTGAACTAATATATTAAACAATTTTATCAGAAAATTGAATCAGTTTTCTTATTATTCACATTCAAATTGTACTATGTAAATACTATTAAAATGATAGTGAGCAAATTAAACCTTGAATTATTACACAATACAATTTTATAAAAAGAAAATACATTATTTTTTTTAAAATTTACACATTTTAGTTTTACTATGTAAGAGTATTATTAAAATAATAGTGTACCAATTGATCTTATTCATCAATATAATATTTTTAAAAAAAGAATAATTTGTTACAAGGACGTCTATTTTCCATTCCAGCTTATCATTATTTACATCTAATGTGAATTTAAGATTACTTTTATATATTCTACACGATTTGACCCGATCAATAAATTTAAAGAATATGAGAAAAACCGAATTAAAATATCTTTTTTTATACAACAATATTAAAACCAAATGAACTTTGACTCCATATTTAAATGGATAATTTAACAGATTCCAAATAACTAGAAAAACATCCAAAACAATCTCTCTCTCTCTTTTTTTAAAGTTTCTTTCAAAATTTACGAAAACGCTTAATTAAATCCGCGAGTTGATGCTTCAAGGCGAATGGTAATAGGTACATTCGTGAGTTTTTAAGCACATTAAATACATTCGTGACTTTTTTCGAACAGTTCAGGAAAGAAACTGACAAAAATCAAAACGAAAAATGATTATCAACATGTTTCCGAGAACATTAAAAAAAATGATTTATGAAGACATGGGTGTCAAGGGAAAGTTACAAAATAATAAATGTTGTCTGCCGAAGTGCAATTTCTCCTGCACGTTTATGAAGATATCAAAATGTGATTGCGTGATCCCCCCCCCCCCATAACTAAGAAAAAATCAGTAATGTTTGACATGTTCTTCTGATTAAACATAAGTAGGTTGGAAAATGCTTAAAAAGATTTATTTGTATGGTTTTTTTTTTCAAAGTAGGGTTAGCTTGAAAGTCACTACTTCATTTTCGAACTAATAGATATAGGTTGTGTTTATCTTATTTTAGTGCACGAATTTAATTCTGAAAGTTAATTTTACAGCGAAAGTAATTGTTGAATGAATTCGCATGTCCTTAAAGTTGTCATGGAATTCTAAATGATGGATTTTTGCATGTTCACAGTATATATTCCATTCATCAAAAAAGATTGAAACATTTGTTGCAATATGTTATTCGGATTATCTGGACTAGTTCTTCAACATTTCGAGTTTATTTCAATTAAAATATCCTACAACGTTCAGAAACCATGATTTTAAAAAAGTTTATAGATGAATAATTTTGTTTTCAATTCCTACAATTAGCTCACACTCTTTATATGTATTTTAATATATATATATATATTTATTTATTTATATACAGTCAGTCGACTCTGGATAATTCAAAGTTTGATGGACCAATGAAAAACTTCGAATTATCAAGAGAATAAAAAAAATTGCCAAAATACTCGAAGAGAGGGTTTTTTCCAAACATATTTAAATTTGAAACTATGTAATAAAACAGCAATTGTACATGTGTATAAAATTATTTTAAGGTAATTCTTAAAAAGTACATATAAATATTATACAGAAGTTAAAAGTCCTGTATATTAAGAGAATACATTCAATACATTCATACACAAGTCTACGCATCTTTTCTCAATAGTGGACCATCCTTTCTGAACACATGTGTATCAAGGCTACGTGTTAAGCGAAAGATATGGATGGCTGACAACAGGTGCGGTTGGTCTATTGCCCAGTTGAAGAAGGAAAGCAATAAAAGTGTATTTTCGCCTGATAAGCCGGAAAACACGAAGAAGAGGTAGCAGACAGAGGGTCATTATAGGGCTACGATACAAGGGAGACAAGCAGAGACAATAGAACACGAAACTTGTAATGTCCAACCTGTTTGCTACAGAACTGTACATGATAGGGAGTGTTCGAATTGTCGAGTGTGCATTATTGCGTGTTGTAGTCCGGCAAGCCACAGATCTTACTTCGAATTATTGAGTGTACACAAACGTATTGTTTTAGTTCGAAATATCAAGTGTTTTTCTAGGGACTGAGCATATACTTCGAATTATCGAAAGGTTCGTATTATCGAAGGTTTGAATTATTGAGAGTCGACTGTATGTATATATATTTATTCATCCACTGAAGTTCAAATGCATTTTTTAAACTTGTATTGGATGACACTCGATGTTAATACATTTTTTCAAATATTAATTCATTAATTAAATTTATTTTTTAATTTTAAATTTATTCTGTGTTATTTCTAACGAAGTTAGATTTATATTTTACAGATGGCAAGTTCATTTTAACTTGTACAGGATGACATGATGTTGATACATTTTTTTCATAAATTAATTCATTAACAAACTGAATTAACTATAAAAAAAAATTTTGTTGACCTGTGTAGGAATTGACTTCAAAATTATTTTTATATTACAGTCGACTCTCGATAATCCAAACCTTCGATAAAACGAACCTCTCGATAATTCGAAGTATACACCCAGTCCCAAGAAAAACTCTTGATATTTCGAACTAAAACAATACGTTTTAGTACACTTAATATTTTGAAGTAAAATCTGTGGCAGGCCGGACTAAAACATGTTATAATTCGAAGTTATCTCACAAAACTCTCAACAATTCGAACATTCACTATTATGTTCAGTCCTGTAATAAACAGGTTGGAGCTTACAAGTTTTGCGTTGTGTTGTCTTTGTGTGTCTTCCCTGTAACGTAGCCCATTTATGACCATATGTCTGCTACCACCTTCTTTGTGTTTTCAGGTACCTCAGGCGAAAAGACACTTTTATTGTTTCCATTCCTTTACCGCACCTGTTGTCAGCCGTCCACAACTTTCGTTTAACAAGTGGTCTTTCTACACATGTGTTCAGAAAGGATGGTCCGCTATTGTGAAGAAGAGATGCGTAGGATTGTGTGTGAGAGCATGTATTCTTTTAATACAGGACTTTTAACTTCTGTAAAATATTTGTACTGCATAATATGTACTTTTTAAAAGCATTTTAAAATAATTTTAGTTATATGTGCAATTGTTGTTTTATTACATAGGTTCAAATTTAAATGAGAAAAAATTTCTCTTCGTGTATTTTGGGAATTTTTTTCTACCCTCTTGATAATTCGAAGTTTTTCATTGGTCCCTCCAAATTCGAATCATCGAGAGTCGACTCTACTTGTTTTATATTTAGTCTCACTTCAATTAGAGTATACATATAAAATTATCTTAAGAATATTATTACAATATATAAAATAATATTCTTCAAGCAATTTATTAAATGTTTACATTAAATATTTGTGTTTTAATAAATACATAAACTAAAAAAAAATTATTTAAATGAAATTTTTTGACAAAAAAAATTAAGAAAAATTACATATTTTCAAAACAGTATCCTCTCATGAAAAATGCTTCTATAATAATAATATTTTGCTTTTATACAACTAAGACTTCTTTACAGAGCCTGAACTAGGATTTTTGAAAAATTCACATCGTTTTTAGAGTTATTATGAATTGAAATAATAACGTATGTTTTTTCTTAAAATTTCTCCGCTCTGATGTATTAAAACATGAATGAATCCAATTCTAAATTATTTATTTGAAAAATCTCCGTTTTTGACAAGATCTGTAGAAAAGTCTTATATGTATAAAGCCAAAATATTATTATTATAGAAGCCTGTTTCATACAAGGAGAATGTTTTGAAAAGGATGTCATTATTTCTTCATTTTTTGGCTAAAGTTTCCTTCAAATAATTTTAGTATTATAATAATATTCTTCGGAACTGAGATAAATAACAAAAATGAGCTGCCCCCAGAAATTTATAAAAGAATCATTACTGCAAATAGATATTTTTATGCCTTGAAGAGTTATTTAAAATCCAGATTCCTCATATCAAAAACTAAATTGCTTCTTTACAAAAGTCTTATAAGATCTGTCCTGGCTTATGCGTCAGAGATTTGGCCATTGAGACTTTGCGTGGTAGGAAAGCCTTGGAAATTTTTGATAGAAAGATCTTACGCTGCATTCTTGGTGGGATCCAAGTGAGTGGATCATGGAGAAGAAGATCTAACTTATATAACTCTACAGAATTTACAAACAACCTGATATTGTAAAATTTGTCAAATTACAGAGACTTTAATAAGCTGGTCATCCGGCTAGAAGGAATGAAGATCGTTGCTGCAACAAAATCTTTCTTCAAATCTTTCTTGGTGGGATCCAAGTGAGTGGATCATGGAGAAGAAGATCTGACTTAGAACTCTACAAAATTTACAAACAACCTGATGTTGTAAAATTTGTCAAATTACAGAGACTTTAATAAGCTGGTCATTCGGCTAGAAGGAATGAAGATCGTTGCTGCAAGAAAATATTTCTGACAAAGCTCATAGGAAATAGACCTCGGGGCAGAACTCCGTTAAGATGGATTGACTGCCAAAAAAAAGACCTAAATATTTTAAAGATCAAAAACTGGAAAACAGTTTCCAAACGTAGAGATGCCTGGAGAAAACTTCAGGAGAGGGCCCGCCCAGGGTTTTCGAGCCACTGAAAAAGAAGAATATTCTTTAAACAATTATGGAGGTATATTCTAATTCAGAAGTGACACTAAAAATCAAAAACATTACTTATTTGTACGCTTTTTCAAAATCACGATTCCTGACGCAGACGGACACCTTAAATCATAAAAGAAAAGATGGCAGTATAAAGAGTTTACTTCCTAATTTACAGATGTGAGTTTCTTTTATACAACGTGGACTATTAATGTACGTGAATGTGGTTGCTACATTTCTAATTTGAGAGAGAATTTTGCCCTTGTTTAATTTCATATTCAGGTTAATTGTTCAAGAATTTCTTATAAGAATAAAGAAATTTAATCCTACCGTCATTGAAGAAAGAAAATTGAAATAACGAAGGGGTTTAATCACATTACAACCAAATAACATTAAAATAAAATGGCTTCTTTCAAAATACGCAAACGATTTATTTCAAAATGGAGTAGAAGTCACATTTATAGTTGTACAGTGTTGGATTTGGAACGGTTAAAAAATGAACTAGGGTAGATGAAAATTTTATATTTATATTTCTGAAAGTAAATCAGCTCTACTGTATATAGATCAAATGTTAATTTAATAATTCATGATAAGTAAATCTCTTAAAAACGTAAATAAAAAGTAATTTAGACTGAGAGCATTAAATTAGAACACCTAAATTGAAAGAGAATCAGTTTGATATGCCTCGATAACATTTCGATTTAGTACAATTAATCCTTTTTATTTAATATTTATTAAGAAAATAACTTTTAGCGATTCATTCTGAACACATATTAATTCTGAACAAAATTAAGGAACAATATTCTACGAAACAAAAATATAGAAGTCATTCTTTAAAAGAAAATAATAGTTATTATTAAAATATTTATTTTTCATTCTTATGGAATTGTAAATTGATGTTGTTTAAAACGCAAATGTTTAAAATGTTGTCAATATTTTTAATGCTATATTTTTTTTTACTATATATTTTTTCAATAGCCGGAGGAGAAGATGCAATTTTGAATTTATAAACAACCTGACATTATTAAATGCGTAAAAATTAATAGAATAAATTGTATGGCCTATGTAATTCGAATGCCAGATGATGCTGTTAAAAAGTACTGCAACTCAAAGCCACTGGGATTCAAAAGCGTGGAAGACCGAGGCTGAGATGGGCAGGCTTAGTGGAATCAGATTTTGGGATTATAAACGAGAAAGCTTGGAGAACATACGTGCACATTATGGAGGAATCTTCAAAGGGGAAGGTACTGGCTCACGAGGAGTTGTCTTGCCAGATATGATGATGATGATGATGATGATTTCCTTTATTATTTTCCATTTTCCTTTATTAATTTCCACCATAAAATGCACTCCTACTATTAGATTAAAAATGTTATTTGTATGTATTGCTTAACGATTTTCAAAAATTTTTGAAACCAACTCTTGTCCCAACGTTTTCTTATAGTATTTTTTAAACAACCTTTGAGCAATTCATGTCATAGCTCCCATTATAGACTTATTCTTTTGACAGAACAAATTTAATCATTATCAGAGAGAGAAGAAAACGAACTCTTCATTTTAAAATATTTTATATTAAAACTCATTAATATCTTGAATTTTGCTGCAATTTGAAATACAACAAAACACTTTCTTTTCTTTTAGTTTTTTCACCCCTACCTTTGCTCGAAAAAAAAATGTTTCTTGTTCGAAAATATCCTTTGCTGTTGTTTTAATTATTTTTGCTACCATATTTCTTTTAAGGTAAAGAAAGCATTTTTTTTTTTTTACGAAAAGTTATAAATATTTTATCCTGAAATTTTCAAAGCCTTACATCAGAAAACAAAATTATTTTAAACATTCCATGGCATACATTAAATTCTTATCGAACATTGTTGTTTTAATACTAAGTAATATTGCTGCCAAACTTCATTGAAAAACTAATGTATTTTCGATTTTTTTAATTGTCGAATACACAATGCCTGTCAAATGTTTTTAAACTTCCTTAAGTCAGATTATCCGTAAATATTATTACACAATGCAAGGAATCAAAGGAGGGAAAAAATGCATATAATATACTTTTGTTTACAAAGTTTCTTATTCAGAATAATAGGAAAAATATGTACGCAATCTAGCTATCTAAATGAACATTTTTTTTTATAAATAAAAAAGAACGTGTATTGTTTACCTTAATCAAAACAAAACAAATTTTAATATTTTTTTTAAAAAAATCGAAACCTGAATTTAAATGCATGTAAAATGAAAACGAAGTTTTGAAGAAAATGTTTTATTTATTCTAATGTAGAACAATCTAGCATTTTTTTTTCTAGAATGTTCCAGACAAATGACTTTTAGCATTATCAACAAAGAACGGACGAAGCATTTAAAAATAAAAGAGAGGCAGCTGAAAACAAAAGAAAATATAAATAAAGGATATTTTCTCTAACTACTAAATTATTCATGCTGTTCCTCCTATCAGTAGTACAATGTAAAAAAATAACTGCACTTTACGATGTATGAAGTCAAAGAACTTACAAAAAAATGGAAGTCAACATGAAACAAAAAACATTATCCATTAAAAGAGAAACAAAAGCGTTCTAAAAATCATTCTTCTTTGCAGATGAATAATATTTCACCTTGTTTATAGCGAATGCGGTTATTTGTTATGCACCCAGTTCCTTGCCTCAAAAAATGCCTTTTTATAGCTTTGTAATTGCAACAATAAAATTTCTGCAAACGATAAATTAATTTTGAAACTAATTAATTATTTCTACCTTTTTTTAAAAAAAAGTTTAGCGACGTGAAATTGACATCAGTTTCAACGTTCACTTTCAAATAATAATAAAAATCCTTTGAATATGAACATTCGTTTTCGAAAGAAGATTAAATATGTGTGTGTGTGTTGTAGTTATTTTTAACTTTAAAAAGAAAATAGAATGAATGGAACTTTTGTTGTGCTAAATGAAATTTGTGAATCATTTACTGCAACTTTTATTTAATTATATTCTGTTTCATTTAATTTTAATTAAAAACTAATAGTTACATTAAATAAATTTAAAAATTTGCTGCGAATTACTTTTATAAATTATTATTTAGCACACATAATCTCTCTCTATATAAAAAAAGTTTTCCGTTATGCTGTAATAAATTTATTACGTACTATTGCTCCAATGCCAACGTTCAAGATAACTCTCCAAATTGGCAAACCCGTTTCGTACGCGTTTAATTGGTAACCATGTGCATCGTTTCCTGAAATGTCGCCAATACGGTTGCGATAGTACATTATTACAAGATCTCGCAGAAAAATATCACAACGATTGCCTGGACTGGAAGCGTTGCATGAGAAGAAAAGCGTTGTCTCATACGAAGACTTCTAAACCAATCGACGGAACTACACACTCACTCAACTTTCCATGAAGCTGCACGTTTATCAAAATCTGAGGATTTTATCAGTAAGTGTTGGATAGGGTTGCAGCCCCGGGATCCCAATGGTTTTTTAAAATCCCGGGATTAAAATATCTAATCCCGGGATTTAATTTTTGTCTGAATTAACTCTTGAAAATTTTTTTAAAAGTATATTGGGCATCTGGTATTACATTTAATGTTTGTTATTTTTTTGTGTGCTGTATACTTTTAATGTCAGTTTTCTTACGTGTTAAACCTTGAAGGGTTCGAGGAGGGTGTGTTTGTTAAACCGTAAAATTTGACATGTTTTCTCTTATTTTCTTTTGTAAATTTTTCTCCATCGCGAGAGGGGACAGAAAAAGGACATTTCTCACACCCTCAGGATGTCCGGTGTCAGCTAACTTGGACAGACGCAATTAGAATTTTTCGAAGATGTCTAGTAGAGTTTCAGCCACAGGATCCCGGAATTAAGAAACCCCGGAATCCCGGTGCTTTTTCCAATCCCGAAATCCCGGGATTAAAATAACTAATTCCGGAATTTAAGTTTTGTCTAAATTATATTTAAAACATTTTTTCTCATCAAAAATTTCTAAGAATTTAATTCTTTAAAAATTTATATTTTGTTTGTGAAATATGTACGCAGAATTTTTTTGTGCAATTATAAGTGCTATAGGTAAAAAAATATATATGCACTGCTCTCACATTTCTCGTATGGGAGAACGTCACACAGATCTAAGTGGCTCACTGCAATGCTTACACAATAATATAAGCAACATCTCAAAATAGATTTTGTCACAGTTCCTTCTTCAAATAAATGCCATTAATTGTAGAGGACCTGCTTGGAAGACTTGAGACACTTCAAATCCCATTGCATTGCTAACAGCTCATGCAACTTCATCTTCAATTTCAAATGAGGAATTTATGTGTACAAAAACCATTAAGTGTAGCAGAACTAAATAAATTTATCAAAGAGGTATATGCCCCAATGCAGTCTATTAGGTTTGAGACACTGTCATCAAAAATTCAAAAAAGAAATGTCTCTTTTTTGAAAATGGAGGGAAACGTGATGACTACTTGAAAAGAACGTACTGCTATTTAAGGACGATAATACCTACTAGTAAAGAATTCGAACGTGCATTTTCTTCGGCAGGACAATTTGTAACAAAAGTAAGAAGCCGTTTCAACCATGTAATGCTAGAGGAGCTGTATTTTTATAAGATTATTTTCAAAATCACAAGAAATGAAGAAATGCTTTTTTTTAAAAATTTCATTATGTACTATTTTTATTTGTATTTTATGATGAATCAATTTTTTTATTTGTTTCATTAAAATAATATTAAATCAATTTTAATTATAACTTCAGTTTTTATATGCAATTTCAACTATGCTAATATGTAAGTATTTTTAATAAATAGTCCAATACTAATACCGGGATTGAAAATATGACACGGGATTGCAAACCCTAGTGTTGGACAATGCAGTTTCAGGGATGAATTTAACTGAAAAGGAGAGCCAAGAACGAATTTTGTGGTGGGGGGGGGGGCAAATAAACTGTTTTACATAATACATGTAAATTACAATTTTACAATTTGAACAGTTGTATAATTTGTACAATGGATGTTTGTTCGCTGTTAGTTAAAAACAATAATTACACCAGGAAAATGCTTTTAGTAAGAGATCGGGATTACAATATCTATAGTAACGTGGATGGAAAATATTTGTGTACAGAATTTTAAAAACTTTATGCGAAAAATATCTTTTCCAGCCCTTAGACACAACGATCAGTGCCTAAAAATACAAGTACGTAGCGTTAAAGTTTATCCGGAAGCAACACTCGCAAGTGGACTCTGCAATAGCTGACTTAGTTTCAGCAAGCGACCACTTTTTATATTCTGCTTGGCTACCTCCAGCGCTTTCTCGAAAAATCCGCTTTCGTCGAAGATCGTGATGTTATAGATTTCTCCAGTAATTTCCAGCAGCCTCCATCTGGTCACCAAATTGCCAAAAATGATGCCAACTTGGATGTATTGCCAATATTGCGCCAAATTTCGATTGACTCGTTTCTTTTAAGTAAGGGACGGCTTTGCTTGCGAATATTACAATTTTTATCATAAAATAAATACAATAGAAAGTAATATTAACGTATTAAACATCCAAATGTAACTTGTTTACACTCTTTTAAGGTAAAACATTATTTATACAAGAAGATAAAACATTAATTACCCAAAATTCGCAACAATATTCACGGAATTTTCAAAACGACTCGATAATTATTTTAGTTGCCATCTTTCAAACTTGGAATTTATATTTAAAGACAATTTTCGAAGATAATTCAAAAAAGTTTTTAACTGCTGAAAACACATGAGAGATAATATTACGAATAGTTTAAAGCTTTAAGTGTTCAGAAATTGCCCCTTTTTTTCTTCACGCATAGAGAAAGTTTGAATGTCTATATAAGAAAGAAAAGCTTTTGTCGTACATCGCACCATGTTTTTCACCTTTAATTCGAAAAGATTGCCAAACAGAAGTTAGAAAAAGAAGAGAGAGAGAAAGGACGGTGTGTCACAAAGCAACATCCTCCTGTCCGAGAACGCCACAAAAAGCTTCCAGAAGGATTTCTCCGGCTTAGCATTGATTCTGCTAAATTACCCTCCTTCCCTTTGCATATAGATCCTACTTTATTTTGATTCCGTCTTTGCCCTGCTTAAGTATTAACTCAAACAACGCTGCGTCAATGTTTTAACTATTCCGCTCTATTACGATGCAGAGGCTATTTGGAACAGTCGACTTTGGAATGTTTGGATGCCTGGATTACAGATTTAGGTAACTTAAAAATGGATTTTTAAGGTAATATTATTTGGTAAACGCATAGGAATTATCACTGTTTCATAATGCATTGAGGAATTGCTTTGAAAAATCAAAACAATAGGTAAAAATTAACCTTAGAGTATAACTACATTCATAATCTCTAATAGTACATTTTTCACTCCTCTCTCTTATTATATTTTATAATTTTGATAAATATGAATAAAAAAGATGCTGTTGTTGTTGTTGCTTATGCCACCTGATCGACAGTAACATCAGATCAAGGTCCACGAAATTCATCGCGGCTAAGGGCTAGAATTTTACTCCTGTCATTAGCTTTAGCTTTGAGTCCCATTAAGGTGACAGCACGATTTTGCTCGGTACAATACGATAGATGGCGACACCATTCGGACCCACTGATTTAACGAGCACATTCTCCGTGCGCCCTCGGCGATATTTGGTGGCATCGGGCATCGAACCCAAGCCTTCCGGTCTGGAGACCGATGCTCTAACCACTAGGCTACCCACGGCCCACCCATCCGGTATAGTGGTTAGTGACGCTGATTGCGGTGCCGTAGGGCCTGGGTTCGAATCCCGGAGAAGGCATGGATGTTTGTAAATGTATAGTGCCTTCGCGGCATGGGGCTCAGGGAGGCCCTGAGCACTCCCAGGGTGTTCTCCCTCAAAATTGGGGTGGAACCGAGCAAAATCGTCCTGTCACCTGCATGGTGCTCAAAGCTAAGGTTAACAACAGGAACAAAATTCTAGCCCTTAGCCGCGATGAATTTCGTGCACCTTGATCTGATGTTACTGTCGATCAGGTGGCATAAGCAAAATCAACATCAAAAAGGATGCAAATCTAAAATAAATAATACTAATATTTGCTTATTAAATGTTTTTACAAAGGCAAATTCGGCAAAATGTTCTGTAGTATAAAAGCCTTTTAAAGACACACAAAGAAAATCAGCGTAGATTAAATGCTTCACGGATGTTTACAAGACACTATCCAGGCAAGGAAATATTCTATATACACACATTACATCTTTACGGTAGAGTCTGTAACTCAATTAAAAAAGCCAAAATTTTCAAACAAAAAAGAGGGGGGGGGAGAAAAAAGGAATTTTCTTGTCAAAACTTAGTATTAAAACAACTTAAGTATTTTATTTCGCATAATTTACACCCCAAAGTATTTTCCAAACTTTACATACCCTTGATTACATTTTTTTAAACCGTTATATATTTAATATCTAGGGCCCAGAGATAAATAATATTTTTTTTTCACTAATACACACATAAATATTTGTTTTATTTGTACCTGAAGTCTTATATGGCTGGGATATTAAAGAAAAACCTTTTATTACATAATTTTTTTCTGTTTTTATGAAATTTTTAACGTAAGAATACGTATTCCGGGATATAATGCGCACTTATAACACAAAATGTAAGATCAAAATTTACGGGTACGCGTTATACGCCGAATACAAGAATAACAGCATTAAAAATAAAGAAAAGATGAATATTAAAAAATTATATTTCTACATGCATCTAAGCACTTTATTTTTATTTAGAAAGGAAGTATATAGTATACCTTATGAACTTCCATTGCTGAATATTATGAAAAGTTCGTCACACATATTCGTCTTCCGTGGTATCTGCAGGCAATCTTGAGGCGCGAATTCTCTGTTGTATCTTCCCCATCACTGCTACTCTGTAAATAGTTATTCTCTATTCCATCTGAATTGTTAGGTATATCACAGTTTTCAATGACTTTTGAATCATGTCAGGTTTAATTTCTCATGTTATGCTTTTATGTCCAATGGAACATTATTTCTATACTAACACGACGCATTTGGTCTCCTAATAAATGGTGTTTTTTTAGCGCGTTTTTCACGTAGTGGAACAAAAGCGCTATTAGGACGCAAATTACGTCTTCGTCTTCGTTCCATATTTTGTCGTACCTTTTTCTCGGCCAATAAGCAACCAATTGACCTCGGGTTTTCGGCATTGGGTCGCATTTGTGCCCTAGATGAGCCGAATCATATTAAAATTTTCCCATAGTTTTCCCGAATTTTCCTACAAATTTTCCTGAATTTCGCTAGTTTTTTGCTTTTTTATACTGCTGATACAGATTTGTGTCATTATTTCTTTTCAGCTCAATAGTAGTACATTTAGAGGAATGGTACAGTACTGCTTTCTGTTAGTAAAAAGTTCATAGTTGCATTATTGTAAAATACAATATGTGAAAAACGCGCTAAAATTACTTGGCCATGCAATAATTGATATCTTGTTTTTTTTTAACCTTTTGATATCCACATCTATAACAAATTTTTTCTTTCACTCAAGGGTTTTAGTTCTAGAAGAATACATTGTTCAAAAGGCTGGTAAATACTTCCAATAAATCACTTCAAAAGCTAAGAGCACTTCACATTTAAGATTTCTTCAGTAAAAAAAGGGTTCGCGCGCATTATATGGTGTATATACCGAAAAATAAAAAAAATACGAACGTGGAAAGCCACGCGATAGAAGTAAAACTTCTTTGGCGACGTTAGCCGTAAATACAGGAATAGATCTGATTATAATTAACTGCTGAGATAACTTTAATCAAATAAAATTCGAACTTCATTTATTGTATGAAAATATTTTTATTCAATTTTCTGCATCATCGTTTTCCAAGAAAGACACAATAGGTGTGTGGTAACTAAAGTAGGATATAAAAATCCTCGATAGTAGTCAATAAAGAAAATGTGAGAAAACTGCATCAATCGTGGTTCCGTTTATTGTTTTTCCTTCTCTAGAATCAGTATTCATTGTCAAATTCAGTGTCCGTTTCAAGAATTCAATGAGCTTTGCTTCTTCTGAAGCAAAATTAACGATAAAGTCTCCAGTTAAGATAATCGGCTTTTAATCATCATCGGATCCAATGATTGCAGCAGCCTCTGATGTGTACAGCACTAAAACTTTATGGATGAAAATGATAAAAGCTGCGTCAGAACTACCTGGTGATATATAGACTTTCGCCAGGAATTGCTGCTAGTTTTGCTTTTTTTTATTTCACGAAACTCTTTTCCTCTTTTTGCATTTGACCAAAATTTATTTTGATTCAATGGAAATAAAAATTAACAATATAAACTTAATGCATCACTAACACAAGGCACTGTGTTTGTTTACAAGACGTATCCGTAGCGATTCTGGCGCGAACGTTAGTGACATATACACAATGCCCCAGACACTCCCGTAACGGGAAGAGCCATATAATGGTAATATTTTGGGTGCGTTTATTTCGTTGAAAACGGTACGTTTATTACATAAAAACTACGAAAATACGCCACGCGAGTTCATTACGAGAGTAGCAAGGATACCCACTTTTCGTCCATAGCAGCAAGATATACTTTTGATGCACAATTCCCCCTTAGTAATTGTCCATATTTTTCATGGATATGACGCAAGTCATGTGGTGTCCCCCCGCTCGCAATCTCCTCACCATGGCGACGTTTCAGGGGGATGGGGGAAATCACTACTTCCGTTCACTTTTTCACTGTTACGTAAATCGGGTAAATTTCCCATTCACTCCCGTACGCAAATAAGTTTCACTTCAAAAATCAGTTTAAAAGATTGGATGTGCGCAATACGCCGGAATCATGGGACATATTAAAGAATGTTATACTATATATAATTACCTTATAATTTCCCAATTATTTCATAAAGTGTTTTTTGTTTGTTATTCAACTTTTCTTGTTTCAATTTCTCAAGCTCACTAGGGCATTTTGTTTGCAATGTTTTGTAATTTATTCAAATCCTTATTATTCAAAAATACTCGCAATTCATAGTATATTCGATACAAATATATAAGTTTTAAAAAAAAGGTGCAACACCCCATGAGGGACAAGGCCTACTGTGCCCGTCTCAGTTTTCATGACTTTCGGCACTGAGGTGCATCAGCAGAAGTTTCAGTCAGGTGGTCAGTCTGACCCGAATATACAAGTCATATCTTCACAAAAATTTACTGTCTCTCTCTCTCTCTCTCTCAAACATAGTCTTAGAGTCTAAGACTTAGACTATATCAATGTGATCATGGATCATCTAATCAGGATCATGGATCATCTAATCTAATCAGGTTCCTAAACTGTGTGGTCCACGGACCTCAAGGGTCTCTAGCATTTTTCTAGGGGGACACGCAGTCCGTTGAGATTTCCCTCTTTTACAGTCACTGAAAGGTCTCTTGGAAAAATTGAAAGATGTGTCATACTAAACTAGATAACTAAGTAGTCCGCAATGAAGAAACTCTAGCAGAACTTGTATTTTGATCAAGAATATTAAGTCGGGGAGGGATGCTCAAAATCTTAGGGGTCCACGATGTCACCCTGATACATAAAGGGAGCAGGGTGAAAGAAAGTTTAAAATCTCTTATCTAAACAATTTATACCCAAAAAAAGAGAAGGGTTTATTCTTACTTTATATCAACTTAAGGTATCCGACTACCCTAAAAATGTGAATTTTGCCAAAAATTGACAAATTTTTTTTATGATTTTATTTTATGGACCATCTTATTAGCTTCATAAAAATACCAAGTTTATCATTTTCCGTTTACTAGAACAAAAACTACACGTGTTTTAGTAAAAGCAGTTCCATTACTTTAAGCAAGATGTCATACTTTAAAACGCGTTTTACTCGAAATGTGATTTTTTTTTTAAATAATCAAACGGGGTCAGCGATTGCTAAAAAAGTTTTGAACATAATTAACTGTGAAATTTTTTCTGTAAGTTCTGTATTATAGTAGAATTATTTTAACCTTCAGATTTATCAATCACTGTTTTATCACAAAATTAACAGCCTTTTATGAGAATATAATCACTGTCTTTTTAAGCATTTTCATATAGTAACCGAGATAAAGTGATCTAGTTTTTGTAAAAAAAAAATATCTCTTATCCTGAAGGTCATTTCAAAATTGAATAATATAGTAACACATTAGATTGAAAAAATTGAAAATTTGTTCATAAACCTTTGGTGCAGAATGGGCCGCGTTTATACTATTTTTTGTCAATTTTTTCCTATTTTTCCCATTTTAGTCATAATAATTTCTTTTTCTCTTCTTAATTTTAGCACGTTTTTCTTAAAATGCACTAAACAAATATAAAAATAACAAAAAATCCCCATCTCCTTTTTTTAAAAAAAAAAAGTTGTCACAACCAGTCGGATACCTTAAATAAACGTATTTCGGAACCCTCTTTAAGAATTCTTCATCGCTTGAACTGTAAGAATTAATATGTATTTGTACAATTGTTAAAAATAGCATGGATTCCAACATTAATATAGTAAATGGATTACCCAGAACAAATCACTGTAAAAACATTATTATTTTTATTATCAATTCCTTCCATGAAGATCTCGCCTGCCTGTTTAGCATTTTTTTGACGCTCTACGCCCAAATTCCGGAGCATATTCATCCCAATAAGTGAAGCATAAAACGGAATTCCCAATCTCAATGGAGCTACTCACCAGTTAATATGAATGTGGGGGTAATCCCCGAATAGCCTCTCCCGAATAAATCGTTTGGAAGCAATGGTGGATATTTTTTACGGTTTTGGGTCTGACACAACATTTCACAGCAGGCTTGATGTCCATTAATGGGTCTTTATGAAACTGAGTGGTTTATGTGCATGATTAAGAATTTTATTTTGTTTGGTTTTTTAAGTCTACAGAGAACCCTTTTTTTAGATTTTTCGGCAGACAGTAATATTAAAAGTAAATAATGATTTGGGATCCTCAGATTATATTTTAATATTGATCTTTTAAAAAAAATGTTTAACAAGGTATTATAATAAATTTTTTTTAAAAAAAAGCAACGTTTTTGAGATGTTTTTTAAACCTGTATTTAATGCTCAGTTTTAATATTTCTTGATCTTTTTCAAGTAAAAGTATTTAAAATATATTTATCTATAAGGGTTGCACAAATGAAAAGTGGACCTATGCGATTGCGTCAGAATGAGTGCAGCTGTAGTAAAGCCACCAAACCGGGACACGAAGGACTGTGGAAGCAGGGACGTCTTAAGGCATGGGCCAACTGGGCCCCAGCCCAGGGCCTCGGCAGAAATAGGGGCCTGATCTCATTCTCGACTCAACCTTACTAACATCAAAATTCGAATAATTTCAATGGTCAAATGTTATTTCCGTTTGTGTTCTCCGAAAAAAAAACTGGGAATTTCGAATGATGTGTCAACTGGCTACATGTGATGACCATCGTCCACGTTAAGGCCTAGCCCTACCACCATACACCATCATTACTCATGCAGACAAAAGTCGGCAGTCGGTCGAGCCAGTTTGTGCGATTGTGAAGTAGTGCACATATATTTGTTTCGGATTATTGTTTGTACGATTATTTGACAGCGTATGCTATGCACTTTCTACTTAGGGTCATAGGTGGGGCCTACATTTTCTAGGGCCCCAGGGCCTACTTTACAGTAAGGGCCCAAGATGTCTTAAGACGTCATTGGGTGGAAGTGTACACCGCATACGATACTTAACATTGAAACCTGAAATTAATTGAAAGTAAAGTCATGCCATACAAGGATGCGTCTAGATCGAAACAACGTGCGGTAATACATTTTCTGATTGCAGGAAATGAGAGTTTAATGCGGACATCTATCGACGAAAAGTGGCAGTCTATGTGGAGCACTGTTTAGGTCGAACGTCTGGGAACAGCTGATGTAAACGTTTTCGAGAATAGCAGCAAACGATATCGGATATCCATGACAATGTTTGTCCACACATCTGCCGTGAAATCAAGGCAGCTTCAAAAAAAAAATCCGTTGGAAAATGTTATAACACCACCGTACAGTCCGGATTTCTTACCCTATGACTTTTATGCCTTAGGACCATTTAAGATAGTATTACGTTTAAATTTGGACGATGAAGTGAAGGAAGCTGGGCGGGACTTTCGCTAGAATCAACCGCGTTCTTTCCATAGTGTGGACATAGATCTGCTGCTGAAACGATGGGACCTGTGTTACAACCCCCAGAGCGATTTCTTTTGATTTCCAATAAAATAATTATTTTTATTGAAGTCCACTTTTCATTTGGGCAGCCCTTCTATATATATAAAGGACTCATGCATCACGAGATCTTCAGAAGAATTATGCCTACAGACTTAAAATTTGGCAAGCATATTCTTTTCATGAAGCAGAAAATTGAAAAGTACGGGTTTTGCGGAAATTGATCCCCGATGAGGGTGGCGAGGGCTTAAGGAGCGTTGTAGATAAATATTCCCGTTTTTGAACAATAAGACAGATTTGAAATTTAACAAAAATGCTTATTTTGCTGAGTAGAAATCCACTAAAATGGGTTTTTGCGGATATCTACTTTGGGAGGGGGTTATCTGAGAGTGAAAGACAACTGTACTGCAATTTTAGAAATTCAAGTCCTTTTCCTTTTAAATCAAAAAGTGAGGATTATAATAGAATCCAACGCTTGTTGCTAGGACTTGGATATCAATAACTTATAAGCAATACATATTCCTACAACATTATGAAATACCCAGCGAAGTAATCAGGTAACGGCTAGTTTTTATATAACAGAGATTATTATGACAGTTTTTAAAGTTCAGCTTTAAAATGATTTTTACTTATTGTATTACTTAGAACAAAAGTTAAAATTGAATTTTAAAATCTAATTATTCTCTTAAATTTTAACAATTCTTTTTATTAGATAAGCTCGTAAAGTTATCTTAAATTTCCTTTCAATAACCGCACGCAGTTACTTAAGAGGCGACGAGTATCGGACATAAAAATAATATTCTCTTCAATCCTTTATATTAAAGAAATTCATCCCTTCTCTCCTCGTTCCGTCGAGATGAGGCAGCCGGTTGAAAGATGGGCTTGACTGTCATGGAGATATGGTATCATTTTCTCTTCGCTCTCCTTCGAAAGCGAAGCAGAAACTAAGTCAACTGGAAGATTGGTTTCCCACTCACCCCACCACCAGTGTTGCTGCGCTGCACTCATTGTGGGCAGGTATCTATTTTTATGTAACTTCGACAAATTATTCTTTTTTCAACTAATTCTAATGAGTGGTAAGGAGAACTTTCTCTAAGGTTCCAAGTAAATATATAGCCATTACCACGCGTAACCAAAACTATGAAGGTTCTAAAAATAAGGGTATTAATAAGGGTCTGTTATTTCTCGGATGTTCGCTTTTACGGGGCTTCGATATAAAAGATATTACTCTCTTCCACAGACAGTAATATTTTTAAATAGATGTTTCCAAAAATCTTTACTTAGAAAAAGCCACACAGAATTTAAAATGCGGCATGAGCGCCTGAAAATGTAATTCATGAAGTAATTTATTCATTATCATACATCAGCGTATAGCATAAAATTTCCCTGATTTAAAAGAAATATATATTTATGGCTTATTAATGCATTAAAACAATTATAAATGAGTATCTTAGGAGTCAGATTTTTGTTGTTGTTGTTTTTATTTGTAATTATTGAGGAGTTGAATCAATAACGTCTTTTATATAATTATTTTTTCTTTCGATATAATATTCTTCATATAATTTAAAAGCAAAATAGGGCATTATGTATCACTTATTAATATTTTTCTTTGAGGTTTATTAGTGTTTTTGAATTTAGATACAAATAGCTCTCATGGTCTATGAAAATACAGTTTAATAATAATGATTTAATTGAATTTTCTTGTAATAAAAAGTTTCAGGACTACGGATTAATGCAGAATGATCTACTTGAAATTAAAATAAAAAAAAAAAAAAAAAAAAAAAAAAAAAAATGTAAATATTACTATTCGAATTTCAAAAAAATTATAAAAAAAAAAAAAAAAAAAAAAGAAATATGTATGTAATGCTACGATTCAGAGGGGAGGGGGGGGTGCTATGTAATTAAGTACTGTGCTAATAGACTATTCGTCCAATTATGTTATTTATAATGAAGGAAATTTACGTAAACATGTGTTCTACATTCGGGATTTTTTTTTTTTTTTTTTTTTTTTTTTTTTTTTTTTTTTTTTTTTTTTTTTTTTTTTTTTTTTATAGGAATTGTTTATTATTCATGAGAGAGTACCTCTTGTAATTCAAACACCTGTAGATCTTATATTTCGGTGAAAATTCTTAAACTATTATTATCATTCCTTATATTTTTATTTAATTATTTGATTCATTTTTTCTGTTCCAGAGATAATTTCCTTCAAGTACTATTGAAAAAAAGTTAAAAACTCTATACAGAAATTTAAGCAAAACTGAGGTTACTTTAAGAATTGAACCACATCCAGTAAAATTTCTTGATTAGAATCTTACGTATTTATAATAGAAACAAAAGCACAAGAAAAAGGTTTTTTGCACTATAAAAACTATTAATAAAAATTTTTAAAAAGCAGTTAAGCAAATAATGACAAAAATCTCCCTATATATTAAAAAAAAGGTACTTAGGTATTATCACAACCACATTGGCAAAATTATATGAAAAGAAGATCATGTTTGCCAACTCAGCGCGTACAACACAGGCGAAATCAGGGTTGCCAACTTGGCGAGTTATTTTGAACATTGGCATTGTTATAATAGCACGTAAGTACCAAAAAAAGCTTAATTTCGAAAAATGTACACTTTTCTATCAACACGCACCGGTTGACATTTAAAGGGATTAAGAAATTAATAAAAAATTGGGTTCAAGTTTAACTTTGCATTTATTTATTCGGTTCATTTTTATATAAGTGGATTACAGCATTTTTTTTTATACAATATCACTAAAAAGTAAAATACAAACGGTTGTAAAACTGATTATCCTTGACAAATCATGTCTTGTGTCAAATTAGAGAAAATTCTTACCTAAAAGAAAATTATGCAAAAAGTGCTACTAATATTCCTTTTATTAGTTTTGACATCTCATGCCATAAGAAAGAAACGTAGTCCAAAAAAAAGAGAGAAAATTTGAGAAAGGGAGGAAGATGTTATGATAAAAATAAGAAGAAAAAAACTCATCTTGCAACGTTAAGAAAATATTCTAAAATCATTGCGTTCACCGGAAAGTACAAAAAGAAGATATAATCGTTATTTAAGATATATTTTTAACATTTAGGTAAGATAAATTTTATTAACATTAATAATATATGTAAATAATATTGGGATTATAATTCTATACTTTCTTAATATGAGTTTTTACTTCTCGTTGAATTAAAATTGCGTTATTAATTTAAGAAATACATATTAACAGCTCACAGAATTCCAAATGATAAAAAACTATAAAATGTTATCTTTAATTACATAACTGTACTTTAATTATTTAAATATTATTAAAAGATACGAAAGCAATACGTTGTTTCAAGATATCTATTTACTTAAATATACAGACTTCCACCAAAAAAAAATTCAATGAATAATAATTATTTATTTACGCTTCAATTTTCCTCAGGTTTTTAGTTTTTTTTTTTTTCAATCTTCTACTAGTTTCTAAATTTTATTAATAAAATAGGTATTTTACTAACCACCGAGAATCTACAGAGGGAGTACAAATGATAGACCCAATTTAAAAAATTATTTTATCGAAGCTACTGCACATATTAAGATAAGTTGAAAGGAGTTTAAATCCCTTCCACCCAGTGACTCAGCTAAAGATGTGGAATGTTGAATTAAAGGATCACTCGACATGATAAATTCTAATTATTTTATTTATCACTATAATCAACTCAACACAAATAACACTTTAAATAGGATAACTCAGTCGCGCAATAGAAAAAGAGACGAGATTCGCGTTTGGGGAGAATATGGTCACAATACTGCGGCTCTTCCTTAATATTACTTTACACAGTGCTTAAGTATTTAATGTCTTCGCTACTACTTTAACACTCTAAACATCAGCTTAATATAAGGCGACAGTACCTGAACTTATGCAGTCTTCTACTCAATCCAACTAGACCACTCGGTTTTAAGCCGAGGTCATATCCACCATACTGGCTGGGTTTGTTATGTCTGTTATTTTGTAATTTGTTATGTCTGTTGCAAATGTTACGGATTGAAATTTAATTTTGATCATAAAATTTTCCATACTGTTTTGTGGGACATTCCAAGTTCACGGACGGCAACTTCCGTAGACTCCCGTACTCTTCGAATAAAACTCTGCCTCCCCCTCTCCATTGCTTCCTCAGAGACGCTTGGGTGGCCGCTGCTTTTCTATTTACTCAAGAAATCAGTTTTTTTTTTAATTGATGATACCATTTCAGAATGCTCTTGTTTGATGGGGCTGCTTTTCCGTAGCGACTTCTAAATGCAAACTGCACCGAAATAAATAAAAAAAAATACTCAAAAACTTTTTTCTGACATGGTCACCATGTTTGGATTTCAATCACAGCGATCTTGAATGTGCTATTGATCATTGGGGGGGGGATTTGTTATATTTCACTTTACATGTATGTATCACTTATCGTAATATATGTAGTAGCTTCGAAATGTGATTTTTTTAAAATCGGGTCCATTATTTGTATTCACACTGCATATATAATATAAAGCGCACCTAAGAGGTGTGACACGAAAAAAACCAGACTAAGTGTGTAGCTTTCAAAAAGAGTGGAGTTGGCAACAATTGCTTTGGTGACGTCATCCCACACACCTTCTCTATCCATGTGGTCAGTTTTGACTTAACCAGTTATGGCAGTTGGGAGTACTGCGTCATTGAGTGAATACGTAAACTGCATTCTGTTTGAAAAAATGTCTAATGTAAAAACCGAACAGCGAAACAACATTAAATTTCTAGTGAAGAAATCTGTAACGGGATCATTTCAAGTATTAACTGAGGCTTATGAAGATAAAACTTTGTCTTGTGCATGTGTTTTCGAATGGCATACGTGGTTTTCAGGGGGAATGATCAGTGTGCAGGAGGATGAACATGCTGGTCGCCAAAGGTGGGAGATTACAGGCCAAAACATTGCCAAAGTTCGTGATGTGATCCGGAGTGACCGAAGATTAAGTGTTCGTCCAGTGAGACTGAGTTGGTTAATTTGGATGGGGAAGCTGTTCGACGCATTTTAACTGAAGAATTAATTAGACATGAGGAAGACTTGTGTGAAGGTTGTTCCAAAAGTTCTGTCCGATGACCAAAACCAATGTCGTAAAGATGTGTGTGTGTGGACATGTTTGAACACATTGCAAACGAGCCAAATGTGTTGGAATCTGTCGTAACATATGATGAGACATAGATTTTTTTACCTATGGACCAGAAAGAAGGCACCAGTCGAGGCCATAAAGTCTCCAGAATCCCCAAGACGCAAAAAAGATCGCATGTCAGAATCAAAAATAAAGGTAATGTTGATTGTTTTCTTCGACATTAATGGAATTGTAATTATTGTATGGGTTCCAGTTGTAGACCGTTAATCAACACTACTACATTGAAGTACCAAAAAGACTTCGTGAAAAATTCGGAAAAAAGTCCAGAATTGAGGAGTGATGGATGGATGTTGAAACAAGACAAAGCGCCTGCTCACACGGCCCTATCTGTTAAGCAGTTTCAGACCAGAAAAAACATTGCTATGATGGATTATCCACCTTATTCATCTGATTTGGCACCCTGCGACTTTTTTATATTTCCTATAGTTAAGTCTTGCTTAAAGGGAACCATTTTACCTCAGCTGAAGAGGTTCAGGCAAAAACGGAGAATCTCTTGAAAAGCCTTCCAAACATTTCGCTCCAGAACTGTTACCAGCAATATCAGCATGGAATGCAGAAGTGTGTGAATGCTAAAAAGGGACTTCTTTGAAGGGGATAATGTCACAAAGAACTGATTCTGTAAGTACAATGATTTATTGGACTAGGCTCGGTTCTCTTGTGTTCACTTTCAAACTGATTTTTTTCTAAATTTTGGTATATTCGCTGTATTTCTCGCATTTTTTTACGAATGAAATGTAAATGTGCCAATGCTCTTATCATTTGAAGTCTAAATAATATGTGAGTGGATAATTAAAGCATAGAATGAATTTTAAATTAAGTGCAGCATAATAAAAAGTCTTTTAAAAAATATAGTATATCTAACAATCTTGATGGAGCGGAAAATGATTGCTTATTTGTGGATCAGAGTACAGTGATGGTGAAGATGAAACAAAAACTGATGATATGTCTGAAAGTTATAACGGAAAACGAATATGGTGAAAATTTTCGTATTATCTAATAATGAAAGTCTTAAGGTGTGGCATTTATTTTAAAAAACAGTATT